>VWZK01016237.1:0-15479 GCA_013396935.1 Baryphthengus martii
CTCAGCCAAGGTCAAACCCACCACAATATGCTTAAACTGAGATGAAATAGCACAGAATACATCACCTTCATTAACACTTTCAACCTGACCTGAAAATATTCTCTCGTCATACATATATAGACTATAATTCCAAGGCAGCTGTGTAAATATCTCACTAATTTAGCATGGCTGATGCGGTAAACAAATTTGGATATTAAGTTCCTACACACTTTGAATCAGCATCCTATGTCAAAGCTTGAGTAATATATTTACCTAGGTAACCCTGCAGGCAAGAGGAAGAATTACAGAGACAGAAAATATAGGCTAGATGAAAACATATTAGTAACAGTTGTGACAAAGCTATCTGCTGCACGAATACTATATGATCTATAAACAAATGAATGAATGAATGTATGAAGAGGAGAAACAGTGAAAGACTTCCATGTTTTGTCTTCTGCTGTTGTCCCTTTGTGTTGTCTGAGACCAGAGCTTTTTTTGCTTCATTTGGTGATGCAATTTCTTCAAAAAACATCAAATGGAACTGCACTTAAGTGTTCAGACATCGCTGAGAGACTAGCTGGGGGAAGTTGGACAAAACAGCCAAACAGACGGAAGACAGAAAACCTTAAGCTGTCTGTGAAATGAGTTCAGTGAAAGACTTTCTGAGGATTCATCCTACCATTTGTAGGCAGGTTTTCATCAGATGGTTTGGACTCAGAAAATCCCTGTTTTTCTCTGTTGGCTGTAAGGTCAACAGAGGACATAAAGTCTATAACTTGGTGGAAATATCTTACAGATCTCTTGCTTTGAATACCAACTGAGGGGCACAGAAACACTTGCATAGCTGGTTTTGTTGGAGGTTGTGTGTGGAGGATTGCAAACTGATTTGGTTTAGGCAAAAAAAAAAAATTAGGGAGCATGATTTCATGATGAGTTCAAAATTCTATTATGGGAAAGAGGGAAAAACTATCTATATGTAAAGCCAAGAACTTACTGTTACTACAATTGAAAATAGGTGAAAGAAAGAAAGAAAGAAAGAAAGAAAGAAAGAAAGAAAGAAAGAAAGAAAGAAAGAAAGAAAGAAAGAAAGAAAGAAAGAAAGAAAGAAAGAAAGAAAGAAAGAAAGAAAACTAATTAACTACCAAACTCACTAACAAACAATCAAACTCACTAACTAACAAAGAAACAAACTAAAGAATACAACCATACAGAAAAGGTCTCAATAAAATAGTTAAGATGATTTTACACACACAGTCCCTATCTTCCACCATTTTTACTGGTATTACATTCATCTTTTCTTTGACCTTCGGGTCCTGGAATTCATGGCTTCCATCTGGTCACAAAAGGGAAAAAAGTGTATAGCATCCCAGATTCTTCACTGGGAGGAGTTTGACACTAATGGTGATGACTTCTTCCTGCCTGGCATCTGCTTGGCGTCAGTTTTTGTTTGCTAACACATTTTTACACCTTGCTTTTTCTTTGTTGATTTTCACGTTCACATTACTTGTAAATTTAGTACATAAATGTTGTTTTATGGATGTTGCATACTTGTTGTTTTTTTTTTGTTTTCTTTGTTATCGCTAAATTCAGTTTTGGCCAGCTCCTGGACAAAACAGAGCTGCAGTCAGGTCAGGACAAGTTCAGATAAAGCAAGCCTGATAAACTTCGGTCATATGGCCTTGCAAACTCAGTGCATAGCCTGTGATCTATTAATGACAATAGCAACACTGTATTATTTTGCTATAGAGCTACATTCTCTAAATGCATTGCTCTTCAAAAAAGTCCTATGTACTGTTTGAGTCAACTTGATGACAAGCTATATGATCTCTATTAACTATACTCATACTAAAAAGGTTCCCCTTTTCATGTTGTACAGGCTGCATAAGCATAGCATATTCTAAATGCATCATCTCACATTTAAGCAGTTCATGCTCCTTCCAAATGAGTTATAGGATGAATTACCCATTATTGAGAATATACAGCTAGACATCCAGTTTTATAGTCATCCATTCTAGTAGAAGCAGACAATAATAACCTTGGAATTGTCTGCATAGCCTGCAGAATCAGTCTTAGCATACAAATAAATACCGTAAATTAACAATCTTAGCTTCTAATTTTCTGGCAAGGCAAAGGAAAGGAAGGAGTGGTCTTAGGAAATGAGTGGCAGTATAAACACACCAACACAGAAAATAGTGAGTGGGAAGATGACACCATAGTTACTGGTGGATAGTTTCCCTCATTTCAATGATAGATGTGCATAGAAGCATAGACATGGATTCAAGGAAGGCTGATTTCCTAATCTTGAGACTTTCTTCCAAATTTGATACTATTTCTAGTATTAGATCCCTAGAGAAAGTGAAACCACTACGAAACCAAGATGTCTTTGTGTCAACTCACTGATCTTGGACTCTAGGACTCTTCCGTTTGGCCTGCCACATTTCCACAAAGGTAGGTATTTGAGCAGTAAAGTGCTCCGGTCGGTGTCAACTGATAAGCTGAACAATAAGACAGACTGTGAAGACCACAGAATCCAGCCTCCAGTAGACTTTTATGCTTCTTGCTATATTGAGTTTATAGGGTTTGTTTTAAAATGCAGATGTATAAAAAATTGCTGCTAGCTCTTCCTTGATCAATATAACCCCAACAAATATAAATTTGCAGGATCTGTTTTGGCCTAGATACTAAGAGATAACAAGCAGCTCACTGGTGAGTGCAGTCTAGTAGTCTGCATACTTATATGTTACATCTTCCTCATAGCATACTTCATAATAGCAGAACTGCAGAGTCCTAAAAGCTATATGGGAAGGACAATTAGTCTTGTTGTTACTGTTGGGATAGCTTCCTGCTACATGGTTTCTATTCCCTTTTTTTGGCCCTATTTGGTTTTGTTCCATTTTGTCTGTTCCTTGTCTTGAGGGATGTCAGTCAGATAAATAACCTGTCAGGTTAACTCTTCTGCTACTGGTATCCTACATACTGTCTCATTTTCCTCAGTCTCCTTGCTATGTATCTCAATCTCCCATGTCACACTGCTAAAGAGCTAAATAGCAAATTACTATTCATGCAAACACTCATAAATGTAATGCCCATCTTCTTTTATTCATTGCTCATAGCACAATGACTTTTTGGTTGCTCTTGTAATCTTCAGAAGTTCACTGCTCAATGAACTTGCTTAAAAACTACTCGTGTTTTGGTAATTTTAACTTTTTGTTCGCAGTAACAGTGAGGAGTGTAATAACGAGCTTTAATCATTTTGATATCATGTCTTCCATACTCTTTATCATTGCTGCTGTTCTTTGGGGACCCTCTACTTTATCTATGTCTTTTTGAATATAAAATGCTTAGAAGTAACTGAATCACTCCAGCCATAATCTACTGAAGACCAATCCAATTGAAACATTTTCTGTATTCTGGAAATACTGAATTAGCTTATCCACCTGAATGTATTATGTTCCCCCTTTCCATGAAAGATTGTGAAAGCCATATTCATATTGTTCAGTCCAGCTGCCTAACTTAGGTTCTGTGCCCTGCATAATGTCTGCTGTCAAGGGAGATAAGGAGTCAAATCCATGAGTCACTAAAAAAAAAAAAAATTTTATAGATTTTAAAGGTTTAGAGGTTTATACAACTGTTTGTAATCATTGTCATTCTCCTCCCATCAGTACAAATGCACTGGGCCTTATTTCTTTCAGTCAACGAAGCATCAGAACTCACAGACGTTAATGCAATTTCTCTTCCTGAGCAAGTAGTACTGTGGAGGTAGACTGACAAAGTGAAAAATTGTTTGTGATTTTGCAGTGACTAACCTAGAGAGTTAAATAATTTGTCAATTTTATGTATCATATAGATATATAGATAAAAAAAACCACATTTATTCTAGTTTTAGGCTCTAATTGTTATACCTAAATGAGTATCTCTTTCGCATTATTTTAAACCTGTAAACTCAAAAACTGAATATTCTTATCAAAAGTGTTTTACCAGTACTTTGATCTGGAATGTATAGGTGTAGCAAACCACAGACACAAAACCACCTGTTCATAGGTGCAATTTGATTTTCAGAGTAATAAATACAAAACATAGGCTCTTTGTTACCACAGTTTTGGTATTTTGTTGTGTTTTGGTTTTTTTTAAAGCAGAAACTTAGAAATCAGCAGAATGGGTCACAAGAGACATAAATTGCTCTAGCAGCCTATTTCTTGATTTTTCCCTTTCCTGAAACCCCTCATTTCCCCACTTTTCACAGCTTTATCCATTCTTCCTTCAATAGGTGACCAGAAAGCATGTGTCTCATGATCAATTTCCAGGCATTCTATATGTTTTAATAAGTATTTATTTCCTTATATGAGAGAAATGTGTGGATAAGGGAGTTGAATCATGGGGAATTCTAGCACAGTATGTCATAAGACTATCCATTCATCCATCATGTAGTGGCTGATGCCTGTCTTGTGGTCATGGGATTAATACTACTCCAGTAGCATGCCAAGGCTGATGGATCATGGCACTAAACTGGATTCTCCTTGTGTAAGTGAACATAATCCCAGCACATAGTAGTAGCTGCACACAGCTTCCTAAACTGACAAATGCCTTCACAGTAATACAATGGAGAAAGAATTTAAGTGTGCAGTCTTCAAGAGCCTCTGAAAAGCTTTTGTCACCTGGCCAGGTTGCCTAGAACATAATTAATAGTAACTTTAGTAAGAACATTTTGGACTACTTTCCTAAAGCCTCATTAAAATCATTGCCATACAGTATTTCTGTTGCTGTGACACATATAGCTGAAGTTCTTCAGAATGCTATATGCTACAATCACAATGTTCATAGGTTCTTTCTGTCTTTATTAGAATTGTGGAATTAAAAGAATCTTTTTTTTGGCTTTGGATCAGTGCTGTTACACCCATTTATTAGCATGACAACACATTTCCTTACAAAGTCACTAGCTCTACTAAAGAGACAGGTTTCATAATTATTAAAATAATCAGTGGCAGTAATACTCTGAAGAAAAACAGGAAATTATGTTAGTATTTATCTTAGTGCTCTAAACACTGGTGTTAAACCTCCTTTTTGCAGCAGTTCCATGCAAAAGTCGTTATTTTGAAGGGCTTTTCTTTCCTCCAATTTTCAGATTGTCAGACTATACTGATTTCTTTTTTACTTTGTGCTTGCCTGAATTGGCTCACAGTCACCTGAGGAAAGCATTATCTTTCTTTATCTCTAGATTGTTTTTCTCTTCTAGAATTATATAGAATAGAACATCTTAGTATTATTCACATTCCTTCACAAGATCTTTACAAGCTACGAGGCCATATTTTTGTGAGCATCTTAAAATTCATATGAGGGATGGTGCTTTCTAAAAATTAACATGCATTCTTGGTGGCTTTAACAGAGTCTGATTTTCTCCCCACTTTATGTATAAGAAACCGATACAAAGAGGCAGTAAGACTGAGTACAATCTTAAAAGACATTTAGAAATCTCTATTCCATTTAAAATAGAGGTTTGTGCCTATGGAATGAAGGAAATACTCCTTGATCAAATAGCACAAAGTTAGTATTAAACTGCATTTTATCAATCATTCCACAGCCTATTATTTAGCCATAGACCCTGAGCTATTGACATTACAAGGGACCACATAGGCCAGTAGACTGGTAATAGGGTCAAATTAAGACTTATTTCAACAACCACTGGCTTGGGAATACCCTCATACAAAACTATCTCCCACAGCTTTTATTACTAGTGCAATCCACCAGTCTAGACATCACATATAGGTTGTCTGTACCATCTCAGTAAAATGAAGCAGTTGGAAAACTACTTAAAAAATATAACTATCCTTCATCTGTAACTGTTGCATGTCTCTGGAACAGCACAGGTAGCCAGACTATGCTAATAGCCCTGGTCCTTAACACTTAGAACACCAAAAGCGAAATTTTCTTTTGCTGTTTCCTTACATGCTTTTCACATCAACTGTCTCTTATCTACAAAGGGGTAATTCCTCAAGCTCTATCTCAATTGTTATGGACTTGGAAATGTACATAGCATCTGGTGATTTCAGTAGTAAGCAGAATCTTAATTTCTGTTGAGGATCTAAGCGTACAGCTGAGGAAAAGTGTTTTCTTCTAGCCAGGACTGAAAACAAGTGACTTTCAAGAATGTCACCCATGGATACAGGAAGCCAGAGCATCCTAAAAGCCTGGATATAGAAACTCATTGTTCCATTTATTTTAAATCTGCTTAGGTGGAATTTGACTGGATGATGAGCTGAGCAAAAGGATCAGCAAAAAGCTAAGGATATTAGCTTAGCTAGTGCCATCCTAAGGCATAGGCTCCTAACTGCCCCTGTTCTAGACACCTATGTTGGAAACAGTTCACCATGTAGTAAGGCTGACAATGGACTCTAGATTTACCTGCTGTTTTGTAGTGGATTAGACTAATTATGCAGCTAGAGTTGTCTCATGACAAATAAGGCCTTAAAACAGCTCAGGCAAAACAAAAAGTGCTTGTTTAAGCTCCCATGCCTACAAATGGTTAGTTCGCAGTTTATAGTCTTGAACTATAACATTTTTCAAGAGTGCCACGGTTTTCAGAGAAGTCTTGAAAATTCTCACATGTAATTATTTTGTTTTGTGTGGTCTAATACTTCTTCATAAGGGAATATTTATAAATATTTAGGCAAGTTTGCACTCATCATCTCCCAGCCCTTTGGAAACCCAACTCCCTGTATTCTTGATCAGGTTGTCATCAAGGTATTTCAGAAAGAATAACCAGACAGTAGGAGTTGGAAGGGAACTTCTAGTCCAGAAAGGTCAACTACAATTTTATTGGCCCCAAAATCAAACAGGGATATTCTAAAATGATTTTGATCCCAATAAAGGAAAAGTTGAGGATTCAGAGGTTGGATGTGGACAGTGCTGATGGAAACACAGTACCATTCCATGAAAATAGAGAGAAGCCTAAACTAAGTAATAAAATTATTGTTCTGTGACACATAAAAAAAATAAAATAAAATAATAGTGGTCAAATAGTAGATAAAAGTCTCAAAAGAATATCAAGGATTTAGAAGATTTAGAGAATCTGAAATTCTCTAAACACTGTTGAATGCTCCAAAGTTTCCAAATGGTTGAGAGCATAAGGAATATCTTGATTGCCTCAATAGAGCTGATAAAATTAGTCAATTAATCTGATTAATTAGCCCTTCTTTTTTGTTGGCCAGTGATTTCTAAACGTATTTTTGTTTCTTATTTCATTAGTACACACTGTTCTCCACAAATAGCTTCCTGGCTCTACACTTCATTTACTCTGGGTAAAATAGACAGTTCTCCAGCACAAGGTCTGTTCACTAGTCAAACTCCAGTAAAGCCAGGAGTCTTGCGCTGTACAACTGGTCATTCAAATCACACAGGCTTTTTTTTCTGCTGTACACCATTTGGCTGTAATTTTCAACAAAGCATGACAAGTGTAAGGTATTCCATTTTCATCAATGTCCAAATTCATATACAAACATGAGTATACACAGCAACAGCAAGTATTCACCAAATGTATAAACAAGAACATTTCATAGAACCATAGAATGCTTTGGGTTGGAAGGCACCTTAACGATCATCTAGTTCCAACCCCCCTTCTATGAGAAAGGACACCTTCCACTAGACCAGGTTACTCAAAGCCCCATCTAATCTGGCCTTTATATTTGTGATCAGTGGGAGAAAAAGTACTCAGGAATCATAACCAAAACCAGAATTTAAATTAATGATACATATCACATCAAGTATTTATATACACTTTATTAAAATTAACTGTAAGAATACTAATTACTAATGAGTTATTTGAGACCACAAGCATGCACCATATAATAAAAAAAAATCAATAAAAAACTCATTATATTTTGTCCACAAATAAGTCATTCACTTTTTAATACATCTCATAATTGTTGAAAGTCTTGAGTAGTATTATTAATAACATTATTAATAAAATATCCTGACTATTTTAATATCATTAATAAAACACATAAAGTATTTAAGATTTCTGAAAGTCCACACACATCCATTAAGAGTCACCAGTGACAATGAATGATTTCATTATATTCTGTTCATCTCTAATAGATAATATCTCTTTCAAGTAATCTGTAATTCAGAAATTTCAATTGAAATTTCAATAAAATTAATTATTTACCTGATATTTGAAATTATATGGTAGTTAACAATATATTAACAATATATTGTCTGCAAGATATCATGGTTGATACTTAATTGTGACCAAGTGTTTCTAATTCTCTTTATGTGTTATTTCCTTTTATAATTTTCTAATAAAAATAACCTGCCATCACAACTGCAATAGATCTAAGCACATTCCTATTATTCAGATGGGGCTAGAAGGACCTCAAAACTTTATCTATTAATGAAAATGCTTTCCCAGGGCAGTCGGGAACAAGTTCAAAGCCACGAGGCATTAGATCACTGACAGCTATTGTGACTGTATTTTGAAGAATAGTGAAAAAATACACATTCTTCTCAGTACTGAAACGGATCTTTAACTGATACTTAGATGCAACATTATTCTAATATTATTTGCCAGAAGCACTTTGCAACACTTTATAGCAAGAGAAGGTGAAAATATAAACTGAAAATGTCTCTTCCTAATTATACAGCTAAATATGGTACATGGTCTGGCATGTGCGTTGTAAAGATGCTAAGGCATTCCAAAAGTTATAATCACAAAGGCTTTTGAAGTCACATTGGCTGCAGAAAAATCCCTATTAAGATTTCCTTCAGCTCAGAGCTTCACTTGTCACAGAGGGTCTAAAATTGGTATTTCTTTCCAGGAAGTGATCTCAAGAAAAAGACTGTTCATGTATAGGTATTCCCTCATGGAGACTTCTACAACTACATTATAAACCTAAGATGTTGACATACAGTCCATTCTCATCAATGATCTCTACAGTATAAAAAGCCTGGAGTCACAAGTTTGCTCATATAATCCAACCCAGACTTGAACTCTGCTGTAATTTCAGTCCACTTTAATATGAGCAGGTAAGCAAAAATCACTGAAAACACATAGGTCTCCAGTTCTTTGTTGCAGTTCCTCTTTAAATGTGAGAAATGTTGAGACATCTGAGAAATAAATACTATCATTGCTTATCATCCAACAAACCATTGGACATGCATTTACATTCACACACTCTCATAGACTCTGGAGAAGACAGGTAAAATGTAGATATGGCAAGGCAGGAGCAGTTTTCTTGTGGGAACTTTTGCCCAAGGAGAAAGCAATACTAAATGTTAAGACCTGACAACAGATCCCATTGTTAATTATACAATCTAGGCATGACTATGGCAAAGAAAGGTCTAATGGCCTATGTCACCCCTGACTGCAATGGACATTCTTCTCTAGAGATACTATTCCTAGTCTACTCTGCTTTTTTATCCATGCACATTCTATTGAGACTGAAGACATTTGTCTAACTTATTATTCCAATGATTATTGATACTTCCCTCCTCCCACATTACAAAATTAAAAACTGATCATATAGGTCCCCAAAACCCAACATTTAATTAAAAGAAGTAATCGATTCATTACAGCTGTTCTTACTGCTTAACATATCTTAACACAGGTAATGGAAAAAAATAAACTAAAACTAAACAATTACCCACAACAAACAAAAATGGTAAATACAGAATCACAAACTCACAGAATATTAGGGGCTGGAAGGGACTTCAAAAGATCATCGAGTCCAACCCCCCTGCCAGAGCAGGAACCTAGAGTAGGTCACACAGGGATTCATCCAGGTGGGTTTTGAACGTCTCCAGAGAAGGAGACTCCACAACCTCTCTGGGCAGCCTGTTGCAGTGCTCTGTCACCCTCACTGTGAAAAAGTGTTTCCTTTTGTTTAAACGGAACCTCCTATGCTCCAGTTTGCACCCATTAAATTGCATACATTCATTTTGTTTCTTGTAACAGCATGACTGAACTGTTATGTTATCGGAGATTTGTTTTACTTTCTACTGATTATAGAACGTGTCACTGTAATACAGATGACACACTTAGCTGGCCAGCTTTACAAATTGGAATAATAGTGAGCTGGTTGAATAGGCCAGAAGTATACAAATAGATGCCAATACTTCATCTGGATGGATTTCTGTCAGCTAATGGATTGACCTAATTGTTTTATCTAAAACATAAAACCAGAGAAGTTTGGATACTCAGAATTCTTCTCAATAAATATAAGGAGGTATTTTTAAAACATTGATGATTCTAGCTCAAGGAAGTTTATGTAAAGTTTAATATGTTAACAGAAAAATGTTCAACAGTTCCCACAGGAAAAAGGTGATCAATAGTTCATTCTGGCAATTAATTCATGTATTATTGACTTTTGTCAAAAATCATTCACGTGTAATTAGAAAAAGATATCCAAAATGTATGCTTACAGAGCCAGACTCTAGATAGCATGAATGAATAGGTGTGAATGAACAACTGTAAACAAAACAGAATGCGACATGTTTAACCGAAGTAACTCATGAAGGAGGTTCTTGAGGAAGGTTCTCTGAATATGCCTCATCTCCTGAATCTGCTCATAGAAAGTTGTGTTTTTTTTCATTCCATTGAATTCAGACAGCTCTCATTGCAGCAATTTGAACAATCTCTTCATTCCTAGACTACCTGCACACCTGCTATCCCAACAGGAGTTAAAACCACAATTTCATCTACTACCTCTAGAAATTATGTTAGACAGGGCCTATGCTGGGACTGGGCCTGGCAATCAACCACACAATAGGACCATCTTCTCCAGTGAGCAATTTGTTCCCTCTTATCTCACCATCTGGCTTATCCATAGGTGTTGCCTCTGCTATAAGGTTACCATAACCTTTGCCAATGACAAATTAGAGATCTTAGTGTATGAGCTCCTTTCTTTCGTCAACAGATGCTTAGAGGGCCTGTAACCCTCATTTTTAGGTTGAACTAAGATGAAGCTAATGGAAGATCATTCAAACTCTTGGCTCCATAACATTTAGGGTGAAGAACTGTCTTCATTTTACAAAATGTCCCTGCCACATAGATGAAGATAACGTTAATACAGAAATATCAGCACAGCACAACACATGCAGGACCTTCCACACATGCCATGCCTCAGAACTGCATGGATTGGCTAGAAAGTGGAATGAATTTAAATCTCAGGTATAGGGAATGGGTCTCTGATTTGCTCCTATGCTGAAGATACTGCAATTCCAACCTTGGTTTCTATGTTTTTCTTTCTCTGTCATCAAGAAGGACTTCACCTGAAGCCTACAAAAGCCAACATAAAATTTTTGTTGCTGTAAATGGGCTTTGCATAAGAATCTAAGCAAAAATCACATCCTCTATCAAAACTCACTGAGTACTACAAATAGCAATTAGAATGCAGATAACACACCGCTGTTTCTAATTGTTCATTATCATAGCATTATAGACATTATGGCTGGTTTTTTCCCTCCTTCTCTGCTGATGTTGCTACATCAGTCAAATGTCCCTATAGCTAATTATGCAGACATATTTCAATCTGATTAAAACTCACATCAGTGTAATGGAAAAGCATCAGTGGCAGTGTTCTATAGGGAGACAACATTCCATGTATTTTTAATAGTTGTGGGAGGGCCCTTCTTTTACTGCAATTACATCATATTTCCCATAATAAGTCCCTGCTTCCAGATTATTCTGATCTTGTTGAACTTTAACGGTTAGGGTTGAGTTGTTATATGTCAGATGACTACCTGAGTCTCATTTTCCTTGAAGTGAGGCAAGGGTCCAGGTGGGAAATTATATGGAATTCTGTGATGCAAAAATTAATTTTAAAACATATGCATTGCAGCACTGAATTGTGGTTGTACTTGCAAACTTAATTCTGACTTTGAAATGAGTGACTTTGAGCTCTTTTAAGGTAGTTCCATGTGTATAAGTGTGTAATGTCCCACATAGTATCTAGTCTTCCATTCCTTCATTTTCTTGCCCTTTACATGTGGACCCAGACAGCCTTTGCCACCCATGGTTTTCTTACCTTGCTCTGCACAAGCAAAGATCCCAAGGGCACACAGTTCTCTGCCTGAACACTGCCCTGTGTAGCTGTTTCTGATGGGAGGATCTGCAGGCTTCTCTGTTCTCTTCTTTAGGACCAGCAGAGCTCACCCTCCTTTTGAACCCGTGAGGCTTGGGTTAAAAGAGGATTTTGATATCTGGTAAAAGAAAGGACAGCCAATCCCACTTTACAGAACTGTCTTTGACAGAAATGCCTTTAATTCCTTTTATAGAGCTGCTTCCTAAAGTTTTAGATGTTCAACCAAGTGTTGATAGTCTTATCTCCCATAGTTAATATGAACGACTGCCCCTTTTAATCAATCAAGCATTAATCACTGAAGATATCTTGAATTAAGAAGAAATGGGTGATAAACGACTCTGCCTGTCTTTGTGTCAGTATCATTTGAAAAGAAAGAGAGGTTATTCTCTGTATTTAAAAAATAATTGACCCATTTGCTCCTATTAATTTAGTTACTCATGATGTCACAAAGACATTTGTCAATAACATTGCCAGTAAAGGCTGATGAAATGTAATTAAAACACAGCTATAAAGACATATCCCACAGATGCTTACAGAGCCTTTAGGGGATGTCAAAAGGGAAGAGAAAAAAAGTTCTCATTGCTGATGGTAAGGTGTGACTAGTTTATGAAAACGAAGAATCAGGGTTTATTGCAGTGTTTAAAAAGCCTAGGAGGTATCTCACTTCCTTGCTAAAAGTCTATTCAAAAGGGGATCCCAGAATGGGAAGCAAGAAATATGAGAATATTAGAAGGAAGAGATCACCAACATCTCTGAGACTCTGGCTATAACATCTACATTCACTTCCTGTCACATATGTCACTTACTTTTGATCTAATCTGTATAATCATTCCCTTTATCCCCCTCTTCTTTGTCATGGTGTTTTGTCGCTCACCAGAAGTGGCTCCATTACAGTGGCAATTATTGTCCAGCATGGTTACTAGCTGTCTGACTTCTATTTGAATGAGCTGGATAAATGTTGTCATCTGTAGTCCTTTTGATGATAGTCATTTTCTTTGCAGGAGTTAAATTGCTACAGAAATATGTCCTTTTCTGGGACTTCCAGACTTCACCTTCCTTTTTCCATTTCCCAGCTGATTCTTCCATCAAAATTGCTCATGCTGTATTTGCCTGTCAGAAGAAACAATACAAAATTGAACAGGGGGTTTTGCCTCTTGATGACATGCCAGGTCCTTCGAGGAATGAATAATGAGTCATAGTTGATGCCAGACATTCAGGACCATTGCCAGAAATGTAGTGCAAGTGTAACTGCAAAGAAGTGACATGCATATGTGTGGATGTGAAATTATTTGTTTGCCCCTTTTTCTATATGATTGGAAAAAAGAACTAGTCCTACCACAAGGAAATGCTTGAAAAGTGGGAAAAGCACTGCAGACAATTACATTCAAAACACCATTTCTATTTCTGTATGCCATCTGTAAAGATGGGTCAAAGACAGGCAAAGAAAACAAATCCTGTGCAAGCTAAGAACCTACAAGCAAATGTCAGAAAACCCCTAAACTGCCAAGCTTGAGTATAAGATCTGCCTGCATGATGATTCTCTCTCTTCTCAGTGATATTCAGTATTTTCTGTTCAGTTCCAACTCTAGGATTAAGAAGATATTCAAAATTCTTAAACAGTGAAAGACAACGATATATATAGTAGAACAGAAAGATTTGAAAATGTGATCCGTCTGCAGCCTGAAAACTGAAAGTCGTTGGATAAACTGAATCAACCTATCAATACTGGGGGGTGTGTGTGGTTTTCCTTTTAATTATATTACTTTTAAGTCAAATAAGGCCAGTGATGAGGGATTTGGAGTACTTTTTGCCCTTTCATAATAATATCCTGGTAACCTCTAGCAATCTTATTCACTCACTCTGGTCCACTTTTGCCACAATCTGCTCCCAATGCTCCACCATTTCTCAAAAATTAAAATCTAACTCAGGTTTTAAATATTTCCTCTGTCCATTCCTGGGATACCTTGCCCGTCTATCTTCATAAATCCAAAACTGAGACAGAACACAGGCAATGTAGATTTCTTTACTACCAAAAAACTTCCTTACTTGGTTAAAGCAAGTTTTACCAAGGAAAAGATGACCATTTCATTAAATGCAATGAGGATTTATCTCCCCTTGACAACAATCGGTGCACAGACAGTAAATAACTTGTCCAAGTTTATACAAGCAAGTTCTGGGAACTGGATTCAAGTGTGGCGTAGTCCAAGCCCAGCCTTCCTCAGAAATTCACAATTAAATTAGATTGGAAATGATTAAATTAATTTCCAGGGTTTTCTACTAGTGAGCAACCATTGATGTGGAATCTCACAATTGCCTAAATGGCTCAATTTCCTTGTGGAGCTGCTTGATCCTTCTGCAAAGAGTGGCACCAGGAGGTACAGTTGTCAACACTGCACACTCCGTTTGTTGGGCTCAACTCAGAGAGCTGGTCCATCATTTTTCATGGTGAAATATCAACAAGAAACTCTTGCTGACTATTCCCGCTCAATAACCTGCATTATTTTTTCCAGAATCATCTCTCTAAAGGAAAACCACAACTCCTCTACCATATCAAAAAAAAAAAAAAAAAAAAAAAAAAAAAAAAAAAAAAGAGGTAAATAATACAGAGTAGTACTTAAGTTTTTGTTATCACTACCTCTCAATCTGCTGTCCTAACATGATGCTTGTTTTTTGTCCCAGTGTGGTATCTCCCCTTTCCCATCCCCATAGATGCACTCATCCTGCAGACCTTTCCTCTGAGATTATTTTTCCCTGAAAGCCAATTGATCATCTGTATCACCACAGTAAGTGTTACATCTCTTACTGTACTTTTTTCTGCATTATAAACCTGGCTGATGGTTGTGAAAGCCTTATACATTTATACGCAAATGACAGTTCTATTTCCATTGAATGATGAAGTCTCCTCTCTTCCTAATTCCCTTTCCTGTGAAATGGCAAATCTGATCATCTGACTTAATGAATACCTTTTCTCTCACAAGGCTTGATAAAAAGAAGAATATAAGGCTGTTGTCAGAGGATGTAGGGAGGCAACTAGGAAAGCTAAGGCCTCCTTAGAATTAAATCTTGCTAAAGGGGTCAGGGACAACAGGAAGAGCTTCTTCAAATACCTGGCAGATAAAACTAACACTAGAGGCAATGTAGGCCCACTGATGAACGAGGTGGGTGCCCTGGTGACAGAAGATACAGAGAAGGCAGAGTTACTAAATGCCTTCTTTGTCTCTGTCTACTCTGCCGGAAGCTGTCCTAGGAGCCCTGTACCCCTGAGGCCTTGGAGGAAGTCAGGACAATAGGGAAGTTTGCCTCGGTTCATGAGGACTGGGTTAGGGACCAATTAAGTAATCTGGACATCCATAAATCTATGGGTCCGGATGGGATGCACCCGAGGGTGTTGAAGGAGCTGACTGAGGTCATTGCTAGACCACTCTC
>VWZK01016237.1:15984-29724 GCA_013396935.1 Baryphthengus martii
TCTCCCTTATGAGGAAAGGCTGAGGGAGCTGGGTCTCTTCAGCTTGGAGAAGAGGAGATTGAGGGGAGACCTCATTAATGTTTATAAATATGTTAAGGGCGAATGTCACGAGGATGGAGCCAGGCTCTTCTCAGTGATGCCCAATGACAGGACAAGGGGTAATGGGTACAAGCTGGAACACAGGAGGTTCCGCTTAAACTCTAGAAGGAACTTCTTTACAGTAAGGGTGACAGAGCACTGGAACAGGCTGCCCAGGGAGGTTGTGGATTCTCCTTCTCTGGAGACATTCAAGACCCGCCTGGACATCTTCCTGTGTGATGTCATTTAGGTTCCTGCTCTGGCAGGGGGATTGGACTTGATGATCCTTTGAGGTCCCTTCCAATCCCTAACATTCTGTGATTCTGTGATTCTGTGAAAAAAACTTGTGGTATAGGCTTTGTGTTCCTTTCCCTGCTCGAAATATCTCTCTTGCACAATACAAACCACTGAATTTTCAGGGCTAAAAGATATGTAGATTTTAGATACAATCTTTGATAGTTGTTACAGGACCACCTAGATGTTGTATTCAGCTCGAAGATTCTTTGGTTCTATTCAAGAGTCTCAGCTCTATCTGATTAAGTTACAGCCTAAGTTGAAAGCAGTCTGGCCTGTCCAAGGAGTAAAGCTTGAAGCAGCAACTTCTAGATGTTTTCTATAGGTTTTGGATTATGAAGTATGACAATCCTTCTAACATTTTACATTTAATTCAATTGTATATCTTTCTATACTGTTACTTAGCAACAACAATCTTTCTGAATGTAAACAGGACTGTTGAAAAAGAAAATTTTTCACTCTTCCAATTTTGTTCTTACCTACAATGAACTCATTTAAAAATATGTGAAATTCTGTATTTGATATAACTGTAAAATTGGAATAAAAAACAAATCTTCAGTATTGTTTCTGGCAACATTTACAATACAGTCATCAGAAAGGCAGGAAATTGTTCGAACGGAATTCTGTGATTGAAAACTGTATGATGGAATTAGCCACCTATAGAAAATACTGAGAGTACCTTGAGAGCACACGAGTGTCCACGAGGTGTATAAACAGGTTGCATTATGAAAGCTTTGAGAAAAGGGTTTGTGCTAACAAATATCAGTAAGATTCTTCCAGGTTGGCCTGGAAGAAGAAAGTAAAGAAGTTTCATGTGTTAATAAGAAAAGTTTGTCGAATTCTGCATCTGATCTAGTTCTACACTTACTTAGGCTCACAATTTTCTGATGTTTCTTTGCTGCATAGCCTTTCTCAACGTACTCTGCCTTCCAGTAGTGCAGAACCAGCATATGACCTGCTGAAATACAGATGAAGCAGGAAGGCAATCTCATCAGGTTGTTTGACTTGAGTACAATTTTTACATAGTATTAACTATGACTTCATATGTTCTCTATACCCGATCAGCAATTCACTGGAGTCTCCTTAAAACCTGTGAAGTACATCTGCATTACTCGCTGGAGTAAGGTGCACTGTTAGGGTAATTTTCTCCAGGTGAGAGACATTAGGCATATGTGTCTTCATGGATACCTTTCTGCCAATGTTTTATTTTGAGTAGCTTGTTCGTATTAGATATTTTTTATTAAAAAGCTTGGGTTAACCATGAAGTTTAGCTGGCAATCCATATGGAAACACTGGAATGAGTCTCTCTAATCACAACAGAATAAGTAAACGAGCTGGTTTTAAGGCTTTCTCGTTTATTTCCTAGGAATGCTGTGCTCCTTGTCTACGTATAGACTTATATGTGTCCTTCCTGTAAATTATTTTGGTAATTATCTAAAAGTCTTGCCCATTTCAGTCTGAATATGATCACACTAGATCATATAAACATCAGCTGCTGCGAATAAGTTTAGTTCTCCTGTGGCGCTAAATTAAACACCTTGGAGTCAGAGAAGTTTCTGACATGGAGTTTTTTAACAGTAAAAAAGTAAATTGAATTCATAGGACTTCCCTTTCTGTTGAAAAGCAGTGCAGAGCAAGGGAAATAGCTGAAGGTATAGTGGTTAAACTGAAGTTGATGCTGTGGTAATAAACCGCAGGACCACTTACAAGTGACTACACTCAAGGCCTGTCCTGAGATTTCAAAAAACCAAATTCTGAGAATTTCTTCAGAGACATCCCTTAACTCTAGTTATACTTAACAACCAAGGAATTTTGTCAAGACAATTACGTATTCCTCAGCACTCGTACTGTGCCTATTTCCGGTTGCCTTCTCGCTCCTCAGGTGTTCTGTGGACATCAGTCAAAAGTTTATTAATTAGTTTCATATTGCACAGATTCACTTAATTCATCAAACAATGATTTTGAGGTGGGAACATGTCTGTTGAAATGCTTGACTTGTTTATTTTTCTTTTCTACATTGATGTCAGCCTTTCCAATGTTTATTTTTATTTAGCTCCAAAGATTGATCTTGATGACTATAATGTCTACAGTTAGGTAGGAGAAAACTTTACAGACTAAATTGAACAAGTTATTTCAAGAAGAAATGACGGTTTGAAAAAAAGAAGCTAAAGATTTAAGCATTTTGCTAAATCTGTGCCTCTGTTGCATTTAGTCTCATTTGTGCATTAAATAGTCTACTTATTAAATAGTCCTACAAAATAAGTTCCATATACAACAGTAAGAGTTCCTGTTATAGGTCAACTACATCCTACAGTAATCTAAAGTCCTGTCACTTTGCTGTTAAGATCTAAAGAAAATTAATCACTTTGAATTTCAAACATTTCAGATCACATTCAGACGCAAGGCTGCAGTCATCATACAAGTGGCTTCCTCAAGATTACAATTTCTCCCATGTTAAAAGTGTACCTCACAGATTTCAGATAAGTACCTGGAAATTGTCTTTGGTTCATACTGTGTATCAGATTAACTTCTGAGAGATGCTTTTTATCAAAAAAAAAAAAAAAAGAAAAAACACAGCTCTTAAAGTTCCGATTTCAAAGTCCTTGCTTAATATTACAGATTTTAAAGCACAATTTTGTGACTTTTTACATTGTAATAACCCAGCATAATAGTGTATATTTTCTGCTCCCCATGACATTACTAAAAATTGAGGATGACATCTACTTGAAAGATGCATTCCGTCCTTGCAGGAGGGTTTCCACTTTGCTACAGGAGGACTATAGTAACTATGACATAATTTGAGTTGTGTTGCGTTCTTATTTTTTTCCAAAATCACAAATAAATATTATTTTATTAGGGTTGTATTTACCCATACATCAAGACCTTCAAAATCTACATAGTTATTTCTTTCCAGTAGGAGAAAGCTTTGCATTCTTCCCATTGTTCCTTGAAATGGTTTAACAGCAGCTAGAAACCTTCTTGCAATATAGCAAATTTAGGAAGAGGAGAATGAGGAATAAATCATACAAGGGTAAGAACTTCTGATTATTTTCACCTATTTTCCCACCAGATTCAGATCAGTAACACTGGGTAATTAATCAATGCCATCAATTTTTTTTATATTATAAAGGATGCTTAATGACATTGATTATGAACTCCGGAACAAAAGAACTCTTGTTTTCCTTAATTCTTTAACCCAACTGAAGAACTAGTCTTCTCAATGTAAATTGTATATTTGGCTTATTTCGTGTGATGCCTTAAAAGGTCAAACAGGCATCTGGTGACATGCTTTGTAGCCTGTTCAACATGCTTAAGAGGCCTCATTCCCTCAAGAGCACAGTGTTCAGAGCTCGTGTGGGAGAAGGGTATTCAGAGCTGTGATACTGATCAATATCAGTGCAATTAAAATTTTCTGTGATTAAAATTTCTCTAACCTTGCAAACTTCTATTTTAATCAGCATTTCTTGATCTGTTTTCTTTCACTGCTATATAATCTTTGTCATTCTGTCCGAGAATAACCTGATTTTATTTATCACCATGAGTTTTTTGTTCATATAATCTGTGCTGCATCAGCCCAAAATACCAATATAATTTCTTAACTCACAGTTATATCACCATTCTCAGCTCCCAGTCATCCTCTTGTTGCTGCTTTCTTTTGTTCACAGCTTTTCAAACTCTATTCTGGAATTTAATTTTCTGTTGTTGGTTTTTTTTTTTTTGGTTCTTCCGTGTGCCTATTCTTCCCGTAATGTTATGCATATCAGTATCTGAGACGAATAACTGATTAGAAATTATAGAAAGTCTGGTGCAGAAGACTTGATTATTTCCCTCTCCACAAAAGAAGAACCATCTGCATTGCAATTAACCAAGTAAGTGTATAAAGATTAACCAAGTAAGATGTATTCAGTCTATCCTGTAGCAGATATTTAGTATAAGGCAGTCATTTACATTCTCCCAATAAACAACTGAAGCACCTCAAAGAGGTGAGATGCATACTATACTTTGGGTACAAATTCCATGTCCATAAACAGGGACTTGTACATATAGGCTACAAAGTATTCCCTAGATGAAAGAGTGTCTACTATGAATTTACTGCAACACATAGTTGTCCCTACTGGAACAACTATTATCCTTAAGGGGACAGTTCTGTTTCAAATAGACAAGGGACTTATGCCAGCTAATTTGGCACATCTTTGTTAGGATTTGTACAGTAATTTGCCTCCTAGAACATGAGACAGTCCTTAACAACATTTTCACTTACAATGTTTTTGTATAAGGTCTGGTCTCTTTGGAGCAGAGGGTGGATCATCATCAAGCAATGAATGTATTAGGATAACATAAAGTCATAAAAGGTGGGACTACAGGGAAAGGAAAGATATTGTTATCAGCAATGTAATTACTATCTGTCCTGGCCAGACTTTATTTCTGCCATATATTTCTTTTGGTGATACTAGGAAAGCCTTAACCATCAAACTGTTATATAAATGCAACACAAGCCTCAAAACTGTCACAGCAACAGCTGCAGATAGTGAGAACCTCACGTCAAATAAAAATCTATTCCACAGTACTAAAGATGCTGAACAGTCAAGTACAGAACATTTCCAATTGTCCAAGTAAAAATATTGGTAGTTTTTAACCTAGCCGTGTCTATAAACCAGCCCTATATCTATGAAAAAACATAGTATCACTATTTGAGTTCAGCAGTTTGTGGAGATTATAACCCCAGAAATGGTTAGAATAACTAGTCTCATCTCCTGTATGTTATAAATGTAACCCTCCATGGAGTACAGCAATTTGTGTCTGGTATATCAACTTTCAGTAACGTAAACAGACTTAATCCAAAGATGTGAGGAGAGGTTTATTTCCATGAGGAGGACACCCTACTGGTCTATTTAAGCATTCTTTCTTCCTACTTTCTCATTTAAGTCTATCTATCTTCTAATTCCAATCTAGGTTCTCATTCAGCCACCTTTGCTATAATAAAACATTCTTATTCAATAATTTATTCCTAAATAATTTTATTCCAAAAGCATACCCTTCTGCCATTTTGACTCACAAAGCTGGTCAACTTCTCTCATTCTGAGTCTTTTTTCTTCTGTCCTTAAATACTTTTTGAGGTTCTCTTCCACCATCTCCAATTTTATCAGTACTCTTGACTGTGGATATTGAGTTTCACATAGTATAACGTTGTATCCAAGACCAAAATCACTTTTGTACTGCAGTTAGAAAGATTATGTTTCTCCACTGGTTCATTGTAGGAGTTCATGGTAGTTGCTTATCCATTATAATCATCTCAAATATATCTTATTTTTTTCTTTAAGTCATTGACATGAAGCAGTCATCTCTTGCAATAAGCACCCCAAAATAACCTCTGAAGAAATGTTTCAGAGATCACAGTAGGTGTCATTCAAGGTAGACATCTAGATCTAAGTAGTCATTCAGACTTTTCACTCAGGGAAACAGGCATACCCACAGGCAATAAATCTGGCTATTTTCTGTGTGTGCTGGAAGATTGTATTAATTTTATTCTATACATGTCCATAGACCATGAAGACTACTCCTAGTTACCCTGTAAGGTTAAGAAGTTGTTGTCAAATAAACTCTCTCACATTTTGGGTCTCTTGAACCTCACACTAGTGGACCTGTATGCTGTTTATCTGAAAACGATAATTCTTTGGCTGGCACTCTTGCAGATTCCTTTTACGGGATAAATGGGCTTCCAGAACTGCATAAAATCCTTGTGTGAGGGGACACAGTACTAAAGCATAGGGACTGATTAAAAATAAAAATCTTTAAAACTCAGTTGCAGCAACCTGGAAAATTAATGAATCGCCTCACAGTGTTTGACCACATAGCTGAGCCTGCTGTAATAATCAAAGGAATCAAATATTCAGCCTCAGTCATGGGGTGATTTGTTTTTCTCTAAATAAAAATGATAAAAGGAAGAAGCAAATGAGTGTGTGCATTTACATGAATGTGTAAGTGCATGTAGAACAGCCACAACATATGAGATCATCACTTTCCCAGTACTTAGAGTCACAGATTCCAGGAGACAAATTACTTAGTAATTCTAATTAACAAACCTGTTATTCTATCACAAAACCAATACATTTTAAACAACATTTACTGATGGGATCGGTAAATCGAGTTGCTTTTATTAAAGTGTCTAAACAAGGAATTTACAAATTGGCAGTTGAATCATACAAAGACAAATTCAATGACTCAGGGATTGAAGACATATCAGCCTTGAATGATTCTCTCTAAAATCTGTACATCACTAGCACTGACTCCGCATGAGAATGACTGAGACTTCAATACTGCTAGATATGTATATGCATACCCCTCTAGAGCTAGAATATGTTATGGTGTTTGTGCTGAAAATAAGCACTGAAACTAAACAGTAAATCTACTTTAACTTGAGATTCATCTTACCTAAATTTAAGGCATCTAAATTTAGTTAAATTAGTTGTCTGTCATTTAGATACATAATATTAGGTGATGTTAATCCTGTTATGCAAAATACCCACACTTTAGTTCTGAGTAGAAGAGTAAAGGGATGCTACATTCATACTTGTGCTCTTCTGGTGATGAGGAATGGGAAATGGACCTTGCTCTTATTTTTAAGTTAGCATCAAGGTTTCATTTTCTTCTGATACTTATATACTAGCTTCTGTAAGATAGACATCTGTAAAACAGGAATTTCCACAGTGGATCTCTACGATGGTATGTCAGACTTTCAAGAAAAGAGCAGAAAGGTTCACTTTTCTCACCCTACAACAAGCTGTGTCATGCAGAGCACTTCTTACAATGCTGTAAAGACTGAGCAGCTTCTGATTAACAACACTGCCATCACTGTAGTATTTCTTGAAGTACTAGCTTAGAAAATAATAGGAGAAAGAAAAGTCAGAGATGGAAAGAAGAGGTCATAACCAGGCCTTGACACAAAGAAAGGAGAAAGTGTCATGGAAATTGGTCTATGAACATACAGCAAGAATAAAGATATTAGAAAACTAAGCTTCCTGAAAGCCAGGAAGGCTATAGGGAGAATGATGTTTGTATCACTAACCGCACAGTATCAGGATGCTAGAAGCACTGTACTGAAACTGTGCTTTAACTAGCCTAATTAGTCCCTGGTGAGAAATTCCATCCTACCATCATTAAATGGCTCCACCTCCTAAGTCAGCTTGCTCAGAGTCTCCAATATAGACCTACCTTCCCATCGCCAGAGAAGTATGCAATTCCTATACCTCAAGAGGAAGCTTTACCTTGTTGAGCTCACAGTAAAGCACAGGATTAGATGAGAGTAAGTGTGCATTCTGTTCTGCAATATTTTTTTCTGCAATTTTGTTTTCTCAAATGTGTTGTTTAATTGCTTGTTTTGTGTCCAGCCCAATAAGCAGCTAAGCACTATACTGACTCTCATTCACTCTCCTCCCTCACCCCCACTGAGTTGGGGGAAGAGGAAGGGAAGAGTAAAAGTGGGAAAACTTTGGGATTAAGATAAAAAAGGTGTTTAATAAGTGACGGTTACATGGAAAAAGAGAGAAAAAACACCAAAAAAAAGTGATGTAAAGGTAATCATTTACCACCTCTCACAGGTAGACCAATGCCCAGTCTGCTCCTGAGGAAAAATAAAACGAAAACCAACCATCCCAAACTTCCTAAAACTTCTTTTCCATTTTTATTGCTGAACATGATGTTATATAGCGTGGACTATCGTTATTTTGACTGATCTGTCTGGTTACGTCCACTCCCAACCTATTGCACAATTCCCAATGTATTCACTACGGGGGCAGAGTGAGAAACAGAGAAATCCTTGACCCTGTGCAAACACTGTTCAGTAAGAGCTAGAATGTTAGTATGTTATCAGGATTTTTTTGGTCACAAATCTAAAGCACAGCATCATTCACTTTGCTATGAAGAAAGTTAACTCTATCCCAGTACGCTGCTGAATAAAATACTTCCAGAGTAGCCTCTTGGTCAGATGCCTTCGATGGAGGGGAGTCATTATAGCACACACAAAACCAGCGAGATCTGCAGCTTGGCAAACCAAACCTCCTGCAATTTATTCCTTCCAGCACAAGGGGGTCTCACTATCTTTATATGCATTACAGTGAGATATCATTCCAGATGTCTGTGACAAAAGTGTTTACATTCACAGACAGCTAAGTTGGATATGAGTAAAGAAAAGCAAAAATAGTTACCCAATCAACTGAACAAAATCATATATAAATAATCCTTTCTACTTTTAAATGAGGAAAACAAACAGACTCCATTTCTTGTCTTTCTTTGTCAATAACACAAGCATAAGATTCTTCCACCAGACATAGACTGAGATTGTTACACACTCCATTGTATTTCCAGTGCCCTGATGGACATGTTTAGCTGTGTCTTTGAAGCCAAATTCCCAGATTATCCACATTGTCATCTCCTCAGATTATCCTTTGAGGGATACTGAAAACATCTGATAGGAAACACCAAGTGCAAATCTACAGGAGTACTTAGCCCTTGCTCCAAGATGTTTGTGTCTGTAGTATTGTAGCTTACAGCCTATATCTGGCTGCACCTTATCCCAAAGGCCACATTTTCATGCCACACCCCAGTAGCTCTGACCCTCAATCACTAATTCTATCCTAAAAGTCCATAGTCTGATCCTCGTTTTTATAATATAGTGCCACCATAATAGGTCAACTGACACATGAGGAACATTGAGTAGCTACAGTCATTTCAGTCCTTTCCTTCTTCACAGAATGTAAGGGAAGACAATTCCTCAAAACCACATGTCATGGCACAAACTTTAACATAGATTTTACTGAGATGTGCATAGAAGCACACAGAAAACTGCTTTTACCAAGACTTTCTGAATGGTGGCCACCCAAGCATAGGGAAAACATTGTGACACAGAAGCTGAGATTGTAAATATAACAATACTTGTGAAAATGTAAAGACAATGGAATATGATTATCTATCTCGTAACAGTCCTTGACATAGCTTTTAGAAAAGGGCAATCGGCATTGTCTAGGACATTTTTCTAACACCAATGACAGTATAAAGCAAAGACCATTCTTGATTCTATAGACAGGTTGCCACCATTCGGAGGCAAAGAAAATCTTTTTACATAGACATTGAGCATTGTATGATGGTTGGTCTCACAGGTATATCTAATTTACTAGAATAAACATAGCCAAAGCACCACATCTTGATGATAGTCTTCAGAGGTTCAGCCTTTTCGGTATACAGGAGAGCAGTAGATAAGTGACAGGCACTGTCAAGATTCACAAGCATCTGCCTGGAGACAGTAGGAAATGGAATAAGAAAATGTAGCATTTCACTTCCGTGACCAGTTTTCTATCTGGAAAATATGGATCATAAAACTCATTTCCCTTTTAAAATGAGAATTTATGAGACAGAAAGTACAGGAAGAGCTCTGAAAATTGCAATACTGTATATTGTTGAATATATGATTTATTCAGCACTATTATCCAGTTAGCGTTATTGGCACTAATGCTACTAGAAAAAGAAAAAAGTGCCTGAATAGACATGGCAGAAACCAAACCACTTAGAAATTAAAAATACATTCACAGAAAGCCCTAACAGAAGACAATTATGTCCCAGACAACTTAGTCATTTATTCAAGCAAATCAAAAAGCAGCCCACAAGTCAAGTAACAATTGAATTAAGATACCAATCACCATATCTATTAAGTTTTTTAAAATTACATGACAAAGTTTAAAAGAACATTCCAGTGTAATGTAAAACATTATTCTTATTACTACATCTAATTACAAGGAATTGTAACTCACTCTGCCTACTCTTTTAAAAAAAAACTACTTCAAATACATAATATTAAAAATTGAGAAGAGATATGCAGCTCCCATATGAATGGATTATACAGCTGGTAATTTTTAGAGTTTCTTTGAAAGAAGTTCTACTGAAAATTTTCACCTCTCCTTTCCTCTGCAGTGCTGTGGAGATGGGGCTGGGATGAGGACAGATTGGGATATCAGCCTATGGCTTGGGGCCAGGCAGGACAGGGCTGTGGCAAGGCTGTAGACCAGCATCCTGCAACATCACTAGGGCAAGGAATGATGGCCTGGGACTGAGCTGAAGCACGGTCCTTGGCCACTGACACCCAGTGGAGGTGGGCAGGGACAGTAAATCACTCATAGTGCCCTCAGGAACTGGAGAATTTCAACTCATCAAAACATTTAAACACACGTTTCAATTTTAAGACCCAGTTAAGCAGTTAAGAGCATGGCTGATTTTACCTTAGAAGTGGTTGGTCTCAATATGAATTACTTGCACAGATTTAAGTGCTCCTTTTGAATATAGGCCATGTTTACTTGCATTGAAGTGAGAAGAACTAGTCAGGTATTTAAAACACTAGGCTGGATCAAGGTAAGATAAAAGAACTTTATTCATTACATGATTCTCTCTCCAGTGGAGTACTGCAATTGAATAGTAATGATATCATTAATTTTTAGGACTTCAGCATTTTTGCAAATTAATTTGGCCTCTCTGTCTTGGGAGGTAAAGGGCAGAGAGAGGAGTTCTTAAATGCTGATGAATTTTTTTAATAGATGATGAGAGCCTTCATTGGTGGAAAAATACTTAGCTGGTTTATACTGTATTCCAGACATCCCTGTGTCACTTTCACTTCTGAAGTCTGATGCTATTCTGAAATAGGATGAGACATTAAAATCTGTGAGATGAAGTTCAGTGTCTTCTATTTCCCTCAGTCTGAATAAATTACCAAGCTAACAACATTACTTTTTTAGACTACATTAAAGACCAGTGTCAGTCCCAAAGTTGGGGCTTTTTTTGACTAATTCCAGTCCACATTCACAAATCTGCATGTAATTGGGTCCTTGTTAACCTACAGAAAAATGCCTGTTCACCTCTTCAGCTAGCAAATACTCTCAGTACTGTTATTGGTAAATCATTACCATTTCGCCTGGGCAATTCTGTGAGATTTTTAAGTAGAAATGTAGCATCAAGCAAGTGAATCTGCCTTGTGATTTCAGGGATAGCATTAGTACATTCTCCACATCCTGGTTTTATAGACTAGAAAATTTGGCAGGTGAAAGCTAATGACTTAGTACTTTTGTCCAAGATTGATGGGAGTTCAGATACCCCAGACATGTACATTGCACACATGTAGTTCATTGCTGTAGCTCACATACTACTGCATGTGAGACCTGCACTGCATGTGCAAGAAGCAGTAGACGCATTTTACAATCTACTCATGATCTGTAAGTCTAAGAAGCCCATTGCGTGTCAAGTCTAGTGTTTGTATACACCCCGTATAGACAGATAATGTACAGTAGACTTCGTATATTCAGAAGATAACAAAGTGTATGTCTGAGACAGATCTTTTGTGCATATTTCTATCTGGCTAATTAGATAAATATTAACCCTATGTCATTGTAATAATGCCTGGTAGGTAAATGATTTGACATCATGACTTTCAGCACCAAAAGCTAGTTCTTTATCGTGCGAGTTAATGGTAGTTCTCCATTAGCTGTTAGTGCTCACAGGCTGTGTCAGAACAAAATATTACAGAATTGTTCCCTGATATTGAAGCCAAATGGCACAGTACAGATTTTATCCATCCTTTTAAACTATTTCAATCTGCAGTGCAGCATGTCCATAGTCACACTCCCTGTTGGGAATCATCACTGATAGCTTCCCAGCTTGGCTTGGGAGGCATCTGACAGAATGCTAGATGCCTCCAGCAAAAACTATACCAGGGACAATTCTCACAATACAACAGTAGATGACCGGGTTCCAGGGCATGGGAGCATACCTTGGCATTATTTAATTTGCTAGTATAAAAGTGGCTATAGACTATTGTTATGATAGCAGCTGATAAAAAGGGGAACAAAGCCTACCCTATATATGCAAGTTGTATAATTGCATATTTTTGTGAAACCATGCAGCAGAAAATATGCTTTTATCTACTTATGTACAAGTATGCAACAAAAAGTCAAGAAAGCAAACTAATTTGTCTCACAGAGAGCCTGGCTCAGGCCAGGTTACTTAAAGGTCCTTTTCTATTTTTTAGAAGTCAATTAATTAAACAAAGTTAAGGCAGTCCATCAACATAAGAAAGAAGGGGACTGCATATAGACTATTCCATCCAAACCCCATATTCATACCCATTTCTTCTTTTCCTGGTTTAACTGCAAATTCAGTGCTGTTAAATATTCCCAGAGTGATGAATGAAATTATTCTTTTCCAGACTAAACAGTAATGGAGGTAATATAACTGTGGAAGGAGAGTGAGAACTTTAAAAAAATGAGGACTGAAAAAAAATGTTCCTATTTTTCTCCATCAGTTGTAATGGAAGCCTTGAATGACTGACTTAAACAGAGATACCTATTTTCTCAGAGGAATCCCTCCTGTCTCTTCTCTTTCTTTTCCCTCTCCTCTCTTTGTAATGCCTGTCTCCATCCAGTTCCCATTACAAGCCATCAGTGCCCCCAGGCCCCTGAAACTCAATCACATCTCAGGTGATTCATAAGGCTAGGCTTGAAACAGCAGCTGTATGCTCTCACTATTGGTCTCCTACACCTTAGAGGAAGAAAAAGGTCAGACTGGGATCTCTTGCTTCTGCCTCTCCTCATCAAAACCTGTACTTCTGGTGTAATCCAGTGACAGCCCATGAAGTGCAAAAAATGTCCTTGAAAACACAACAGATAAGACTAAACATCCAGCCACTGAAAGAGGTGAAAACATTACCAGTGTTTCTCAGTCTAGAGACAGTCCTGTTCAAAATATTTATCAATTATCTTAATGCAGTTGAATACACCATTAGCAAGTTTACTGATGGTACTGGAAGGTGTTGTTGACTCTCTCGAGGGACAAGAGTCCTTGCAAAATGAACTAGATAGATTGGAACATCGGGAAATGATTAATGGGATGAAATTCAACAAGTCCAAGTGCAGGATTCTGCACCTGGGATGGAGTAAAACTGGCACAAGTATGGGAGAGGAGTGTCTGGAGAGCAGCCCAACAGAAGGGGGTCTTTCTGTTGAGCCCAACAGTAGGCTCAATATGAGTCATCAGAGTGTGCTCTGGCAACCAAGAGGACAAATCACATCCTAGGGTGCATCAAACACAGGGTAACCAGCCTATTAAAAGATGGTCCCTCTGTGTTCAGCATTGTTGTGGCCTCATCTGGAGTACTGTGTGTAGTTCTGGGCAATCAATTTAAGAAGAATGTGAAAGTCCTTGAATGCATTCAGATGAGGGCAACAAAGCTTGTGAAAGGGCTGGAAGACATGTCCAGTGAGGAGTGGTTTAGAACTTTGGGTTTGTCTATTTTGGAAAAATGAGCCTGAGGGGTGACCTCATTGCTCTCTACAG
>VWZK01016238.1:0-38553 GCA_013396935.1 Baryphthengus martii
TCTCTTCTCCTCTCTTCTTCTCTTTGACTCAATTCAACTCAATTCAATTCCGTGATTCTGTGAAAGATGATATCCATAATTTTGTCCTTTGCCAGAGAAACTCTAAACATTAAATCTCCTTTATTTACATTTTATTTACCTAGCACATGAATATTTCTAATCTGACTATATGAAAGGCCTTATTGGGACTTCATTGTGTGCACTCCTTTCTTAGTGGGTTTTAGGACTCAAACTATATTTTCTGAGCGAGTGCCCTCACTAATCTTTCAGAAAAAGTTAGAATTAACACCTGCTACAGAAGATCTGGCAGCAAGATTTTTAATAGAAATTAGGATGAGTTCAGGTTATCTGCCTATGTAAAACAAGATCATGATAGTTTAGAGATTAGCTCCTCTCTAGAAACCTGTTCAGAAGAGATGTTTGTCAGCACATGAAATTAACTACTCAAGGAAACTCCAGGATAAAAGAGAGGTATACAATGAATTTAGGTAACTAACATGTTTAGACAATTCTAGCAACTATAACATCTGGTTTATGCCAGCTCACATGTGAATATTTGACATCTGACTTTAAATGTAAATAGTCTTCAGCTGCCATGGGCAATCACTTCTAAAGTATTGCACTGTTTTATCCATATCTTCATACTGAGTTCCAGCATTCATTTTTCTTCGCAGGAAAAATGAGGAAAATACACTTACTTTTGACAAGTCACAGTGTTGACTGTCTTTCCAGTATTGCATCTTTTCAGTATCACAAAACAAAGTTCTCGCTTCTGTAGTACTGCTTTATAACCAAGAAATAAAGCAAAGAGCTTGTTTGGTTTTTAAGGGTCTTTTTCATATTTTAATTTTTTTTTCTTAGAATAAGAAAAATTTTTTCTGAAATCTTTAGTGAGGGAAGAGAAGAGAGTCAGGAAGAAGAAGCTGTCATAGCTGGCTAAGAAGGCTGAAATTTGAAATATGTTTTGTTGATTGAATCTATTAAAAATATTCATATAACATTGTTCTGTCAAAAAATCTCCTGGTGAAAACAGATCAATATCAATTTTCCTAAATCCTCTTCTATCTAATTTAAATTACTAGTCTAATTTTCCTGAAATGTATGTCCTCCTTTCTGATGGTAACGAGGCAAACACAATTTCTGGAATAAGCCATTGAAGAAATAACTTTTTTTTTTTTCCTTAAACTATGAAGATAAGAAATCAACAAGATACTGAAGCTCTAATCAAAAATTTTCACTCCAGATGTTAATATATACCAACATTTGATATTCTGGAGGGCAGGGCTGATATTTAGAGAGGACAGAACAGGAAAAGCTAGAGAAATGAACTGGCAGGAAGTTCACGTAGTGAACAAGAGCAAAGTCTTGAACCTGTATTGGAATAATCCCATGCAATAGTGTAAACTAGGGGGCCAACTGACTAGGAAGCGGCTCTGCAGAAAAGAGTTAACAAGTCCTAGAGGACAAGTTGTACACAAATCAGCACGGTGTCCTACCAGCAAAGTTGACCAATAGCAACCTGAGCCACATTAGCAAGAATATAGCCAACAGTACAGAGCAGTGATCACTTCCCCAATTTTGAGGCTGCATCTGGAGTATTATGTTCTGGTTTTGATGTCCCAGTATAAAAAGCTACTGTGTTTCTATTGTTTTTTATGACACCTAATGGATCACGTACAAAACGAGATAGCAAAGATGCAAATGTACTGTCAAATTCAGATTAAGCCTTTCCAAGTCCATTTTCTTTCTCTCCCCATACTTCCCTGAGTATTCGTCCTTGCAGTTCTACAGCCATGTGATGCTGCTCCTCATGCAAGTATCAAGGGATCAATAAGATGATCTGGATGGAAAGATGAATAATTTTCTTGTGGATTTGCTCTTTGTTTGGATTAGCTCTGTTGACTGGTTTGTTACTAGAAAAACATACCCTGTGTCACTTGCACACCTTTACCAAAGAAAAAAACCACACAAGAGACATTGTCTTTCTCATACTTCTTTTATTAAACCTAATCAGAAACAAAGACAATTTCTACCACCTGAAACACATGCATACACTTTGAAATATTCATACATGAAATTGCAAGAAATAGTGAGAAGGTCACCAGTCCTCAATTAGATGGTCATATGATAAATGGAGTCTTCTCTCTGCTGGTGAATGTGGTGCCTATTCAAACTCTTCTTAGTATAGCTCTTTTTCGAGGGAAAATTCTCATTAATTTTCAGTCTGAGCCAGTTGCATACAGGTTTACATTTGAAGAAACTGCAAGGTGTATGCAACAATAGTATTTATCAGTGAAATGTAATTGTTTTAGGAGATAACCTCAAATTTGCAATATTTGTAACCAATTCGCACAGCATGTAATTTTATTTTTCCTACTAATCTACATTAAAAAAAAAACAACCAAACAAGATATAAATGCTGTGGATAGGTGTTTGTGATCAGAAATTGTAGAACACTGGACTAATTATTCAGTATCAAAGTTAATATACAGATCAGCATAGAGTACCAGACACTAATGCAGCTGAACAAGCTCAAGGTAAGGGAAGAGTGAGGAGGGGATTGTGAAAGTCTGGTCTTGAACTCACTTGTACCATTACTGAATATTAGTGAAAATCTATGGAAGGTCTTACCAAAGTCTCATGGTATAAATCTAAATGAAAACCAGAAAATGTTTGAATATTTTGAATCTTTACAAATACCAGGATTATGTAAGAAGAATGCAATGTTTATAAGCCTCTGCAGAAAGGGAAAAAAAAACCAAAAACAACAACAAAAAAAACCCCAAACCAGAATCAAATCACTCTATAGTCCATATGTTCCTTTTTGGTAAGGAATTTTTGTCTTTCTAACACCTTGCCTATATGATGTCTTACCCATTTGCATGAGTCTTTGTTTCAAAATTTAATACATATTTGCATTTCATTTGTTTTCATCTGAACCAGAGGGCAGATTCAATGTAAACAGACAATATATACAGAGATATTTAAATGAGTCTGTATCATGAAGATGTATGGTGTTTCTCAGCTATCGCTCCTAGTAAATTCGTTTTCTTGGATCTAATTAGGATTAAACAAACATTAGGTATTTTTATTTTGAAGAAACTAACTGCTGAAGAAAAAAAAAAGAATCAATAGAGACTCCTGGGCAGCAAGAAAATGGGCAATTGTCACACTGATTATTTAATTTTAAATTAAAGCATTCATCTTTAGAGGGTTTGTTGAGTGATAGAAAACACATACGGTTTGCAGGGAATTAATCTGTAGAAAATTAAATATCTGAAGTTTCATTAGTTTTACAAAGTTGCTAGCAGTTTCTGTCAGCTGTACTCCTATGTTAGGGTAGGCAGGAATGGCAAGAAGGCTCTGGAACACTCTGTCATAAGTGAAAGTGTTATTTCTTAGAAAATACATTAAACCAAACATGCTTGTCTTGGGAAAATCTGTCTTTGTCAGCTACAATTGTCTCTATGTCACAACTGAACCTTTTATACTGATATCCTTCAATTTTATGCTTTTAAAACTTTGCTTTCATGATGAATATATTCATCATACAATATAGGAGTAGATTATGAGATAAGAAAGCTACAGACTGAAGTGTTGCATCCTCCATAAGCTTACAGTTTTTTGTGAAATACGCTCGAGTAAGGATTTTTAACAACTGAAGTTAATACTTGTTTGTAACTGTGAAATGCAATGGGAAAATCATCTCTGATCAACAAAGTAAGAAAATCAGATTAGAGGTGGAACATTCACTCAGAGAAGCAGTGATTTTTAATGCAAAATTACATGTTTTCTTTAAAGTGTAGAAGAAAGATACTTTAGGCAGTATCTGAAACTCCACTTTAGGTGTGCAACCAACTTCTGATTTTTTTTATTTTTTTTTTTATAAGCTTTAGACTATACATTGCTGCAATGAAAACATTAAGCAGTATGATAAGACTGATAGTTCTAATCTAATAGTTACTTCTGTATGATGGAAAATCAACTAAGTTTAACTAACTACAACTAGATCTAAATATAACAAAATTTGGATGAATTATTTTCCTGCTCTTATCAATGGCAAAATTCTTGTTGACTTCAACAGGATAAGAAATTTAGACTTGTTATTTACATATCATTTAGAAAAAGCATAACTTGACAACATTGTAGGTTTTTTTTTTAGTTCCTGAAAATCCAAAAAGTACAGAAAACAGTTATTTGAGCAAGTGATACTGAAATAATATGTTGACTATATAAAATACATATGTAGTGTGTGTACATATCTGTGTTAATGTACTGTATAGAGGCACAATTTAGGATATCTGTCTTGCAGTTGCATAAAAACACAGGATATATGTTCTTAAAGTTATATGAAAATTACAGTTTTATTAAAAGATCTCAGTAAGTTCATATTTTTCTTGTCAAGCTAACTGTTGTTTTAAAAGTAGTCATGGAAAAGAGAATATTCTCTTTGTTGGAGAGTGTATTTTAACCTCGAGTATAACTTTAAAATAATGAAAATCATTCTGCTTCAAATAGACTGATTTAATGAAATAGGGACTTCCACACCAACATTCTTTCAATACTGCAAAAGGAAAGTATCTTTTGTGTAAGTATTTTAAGAAGATTGAATTCAGACCCATAGGTGAGATTGATTTAATCAGAATATAGTGTATTTTAGATGATTAAGTGAAATCCCTCTGCAGAAGGTGAGGTCATCCAAGCAATAATTACAGAGCATGGGATCCAGGTGGCCAATTACAAGCTCAAATGTCAAATCATGAATGAATATCATGGCAAAAGTACAACCACAGTGAGCACTTTGTGATCAGGCCATGTGCTGGTATAAATTAGAACCTCAATAACTCTGCATTTCAAATAAATCAGTTCTCTTTATCTAGGGAAATAAATGTAAGCACGTAAAACACTAGAATGCTTGGGTAATAATTGGTCTTATAGAATTGAAAATAATTATTATAATGAAAGTGTAGTATAACCTTAAACAAAAATGCATAAACAGAATTTCTTTAATGCAATTGATACTGGTAGGATAAAATATGGTTTAACAGATTTCAGATTTCATACAAAAAGACTCTGTTGAACAAGAATGTATTGTGACCAAAAGTAATCCTTTTTTGTTGTTTTTTGTTTTTTTTTTCTGATTTAGTCTCCATTTTTTCATATGCAGACACTCTTTTAAAATGGTCTAAGACCAGTTACAGGAGTTTATGTTGGCAATGAGGCCTTATTTTACACAAAAGAAAATCAGAAATAGCTTTTATTATGAGAGATTTGAGTGAAACAATGACTTTTTCTTTGTGAAAACTGTAAACCTCTTCTTAAGCCTGAAGCCTTTTCTCTTTCACAGTTCTGACATGAAAATTCAACATACAGTCTCTAAATCATGTGAATTAGAGCAATAAATGACAGTGATAACTTACTAGTGAAATACCAACAACTGATAGGGAAGAGTAAGTGTCTTATTGAGTATTCTGCGTACTTCTGTCTCCTTAAAAAAAAAAAAGTAACATAGTTTTACTCATTAAGAAAATCTGACTCCAAGAACATCTCCACATGTTGTTAAAAAGATAAAAACTATAGAAATGCATCAAATATTCTACACAGTTGTGCAAAACCAGCCTACCAGGCTAATGACTGTTTATCTTTCCATAGCAGATTTTACAACCTGCTCAGACATATTTTCATAAAATAAATTAGGAAAAGAAATAACTGTGCTGCTAGTTACTTCTTTACACTAAAGGCAGCAATCATGCAGTTTGCTTTACATTTAGGACATTCTGTTATGGTTTAGACCCAGCCAAGAGCTGAGCACTCACACCCCACCCACACCCCCTCCCCATGGGATGAGAAGAGGAATAAAGGAGAAAAAGGCAAAACCCCTGGGGCNAGGAGAAAAAGGCAAAACCCCTGGGGTCAAGATAAAATTAATTTAATAGAACAATGAAAGAGGAGAAGAAACAACAGTAATAATAATAGTAATGGAGCAATATATAAAGTGAGCAATACTGAACCAACCACACAGAGCTACACCCAGGATGCTGAGTCAGAGATGGAATGCCCGGGCTAGACTGCCCTTATATAGAAGACATAACATCAATATGGTATGAAATATCCCACTGGCTGGTTTGGTTGTCTTTCTTGTCTGTGGCCCCTGCCAAGTTTCTGATGAAAATTAACCCTATCCAATCTCAGGACACATTCTCATAAGAAAGCTGATGATATGTTGGTTTTCTCCAGCTATTTTTAACTAGTGGCTGACACCAGTTGGCTCTGAGGGTAAGATCTAGTCCAGATGTTGTTATGAAAACATTCTGTACACACAGAGTTCTGTACATGTAACAAGACTGGAAATTACTCTTGAATGGATTTGTTTCATGTGGAGATGAATTGGTTGAAGCTGCAGGGAGCCGTTGTAGTGGCATAATGTTCTTCCTATTAAATATTGCTGTTCTTTGACAGAATCTCACACCAGTAGTTTATTCATTCCTAGAAACTCCACTTCTGTCAGGAATAAATGAGTTGCTGTCTTAGCATGTCTAGAAATAAATTATGGTACTTCTTATTGAAGATGGATAGGATACTAAAAAAATAGAGACAGTAAAGCATACACCCAGCAAAACACAAAACCAGTTAAATGAAAGTTCAGTTATAAACTGTACACAGAGTTAGTCCTGTGAAATTAGTTACATAATTTAGATCTTTTTAGATTTGCAGAAAATGTCATGTTAACTGAAACATCTTTTGAACCTGTCTCTTGAAAAGTAGTCACATCACTAGAAGATTCGTCAAATTTGCTCTTAATTTAACTGTTGACTTCAGCTTAATTTAATCCTTCTTTAATAACTTAAATTGAAGGAAAACTAGTATGATTTTTTTGCTAGTCACTTTTTTTAATCAATCAAAAAATGTTTTCTGCTTCTACCAGGAAATTTCAATGTTAGCATGCTTTTTCTCACATTGATAAGCCCATACACATACTGCAGTTTATGTTCAGAGAGATTCTGCATTTTACTTGCTAGTTATTATTTGGATTGCTTTTCTTACAATACCTCTGTATTTTCAGGACCTATTGTTCCACCCACAACATAAATACAAAATTGAAGGTTGCCTCTGTTGCCCAAAACTCATACTTCAAGCAGATGATAACTAAAAACAAATACAAAGAAGAAAACAATGAAATTATCATATAGATGTGATACATTCATGAAAATACACCATGTGTTGTTGCAGAAGTTCTGTAAAAGCTAAATTTAATAGAGATCTTGGAAGTTTCTTTGAAGAGTTTTAAACAGGCATTATATATTCACAGATAAATATGTTATTTCTAAAACTATTCATAAGCCATTCTGTGAAGCATGGAGAAAGACTCGCCACTGTAAAAGACTGTCAACCTGTTTAAATCGTTCGCATTTATATACAGCTACAGTGAATGCTTTTCATACAGTGGCTAATTGTAGAAATAAAATGTTTTGCTAAAGCAAAGGACAATGATAAACAAGTGCTGTTGAATTTAAATGTGCTACTTCTTTCTAAAGGATAATTGCAGAATCTAAGTAAGTACAGATCCAAACCACTGAATGCTGAGGATGAAAAAGTGCATAAGGGACAAACAATAATGCCACATCCCCCAGGGCAAATTGCAATTTTATTTTTTTTAAAGCAGCATGGTACATGTATTTCTTCTTTGGCATTGATATTCAAGAATGTTTCACTCCAGTCTGATGACAGGAGAAAGCTGAATGATAGAGGGTCTAAAGATTAAAGGATATACGTGGAAAGTATTTTTGGGATACCTATTCTATTTGGGAATTATAAAGATGTAGTTCATAATTTTTGTCCTGTTTCTGATACTTGTCTCAGATCTTGGTCTTAAGTTTCAAAGGTAGTGATGGATAAAAGTCCAGTCACATGAAATGCCAAACTTTAGAGTAAGAGTTGAAGCATGGCTGTAGCATTTCTTCAACAGATTGCAGTCCCTTAAGTTAGGCACTAAACGCAGACATCTGAAAAAATAGTGACAGCAGTGACTATACACCTTGTTTCCTCTTTCTCAAAAACCTCAAGCATTCACGTTCTATAAGGAGTAGCAGTTCTAGAAACTTGTACCAACCTGAAAGTCATGGACTTTCCTACCAAATAATTGGATTAAAGACTGAATTAAAATTATATAATTAATTCATCCTCTGACTCAAGTATTCTCATTTTTTTTTTGCTACAAAATACCTTCAGTAGGAAGTTGAACAATGCTCTTCTGCAAAATACCTCAGCACAGAATCTAGGCAGAAACTGGAGACAGGGCTTCATATCTCTTTACTAAAGACTTAGAGCTGTTGCCTATATCCAATTCAAATCTGATTGCTAAAAGTCTGAGATTGCTACTCAGATTGCTTGGCTACTGTGAACAAAATGGCCTGTATTATGGTTATTGGGGTCTCCTGGGAAGAGTCTTCCTAGAGACTGACTTCCTCCACAGAAGAATTCAGAAGTCTATCCACCCAAGCTACCTTTTTTTGCTTTCCAGTGAAGTTCCAGACAACAGACAGATGTCTATCTTCTCAAGAGAGTTATTTCTAGACATGGAATGTTACTAATAGAATAAGGTTCTTCTGGAAAGCGATCAACATAGATTGCTATCTGGGACTATGAATGTTTTGCCTATGCCCTCACTGCCTCTTCTAGAAGTTACAGAGGTGCACTGAATTTACAACATTAACTCAAAAAAAAAAGTTTAGGAAAATCCAGAATTGAACATTGTTTAGAAAGCCACTCAGAATCTCTGTTTTCAAGCAGACCTTCTCAGAATAGTTATTGATTACCAGTTCTACCAGAAACAAAACAGAAAAGCCCTTCTAGGCTCACAACAAAATCTGTCAATAGACGCTACTTTTATTACTGGTTTTATGTATTGGGAACTCAGGAACATATAAATGTTTTTAGAAAGATGACTTTTGCTTAATAGACACATATGCTCTTTAAATAGTATTATTGAACTTAAGATCATTAAGGTAATTAATCTAGTAATAGAAATAAATGTCCATGAGAACTTTGTAAACAAAAGAAAAATTGTGTTGCTTTGTCTTTAACAGGCATAATTCCTGAGGAATTACTTAGCTGTCCTCATATACCTAAAATATTGAAGTGGACCAATATGCAATAACAGAATATAAAGTTCAATATTTAGAAACTGAAAATGATAACTCCTTTTTTATTCACAATATATCAAAACGTTCTCTGTTTCGACTGTACGCAAATATAAGATGGATGTGGTGGATTATAAGTATAACTTTACTACCTTCTTCCTTAATAAAGATTCCAAATAATTCTAACCCTAACAACCTCCACAATATTTTGTTTCATCTCAGTTTTAAAAAGAAATAGATAAACCATTTAAAATTGCATGAGATTTCTATTTATTTTCAATTTAAAATCTTTTCTGCCCAGGCACAACACATTGTTTCATTTGTCTTGATATAAGATTTTCATTTTTAAACAAAGATTGCATCATAAATCCAAGAGTATTTTCACAAGTTTCCCTTAAGGTTTTTGTTGCAGTTTGATGTTAAGAGCCATATAACTTCATTAAATTATTCAGAAAGTACTATAAACAATATAATTATTTAGAATATGAAAAGAATAACTGCTGCTAAATTTACATGTGAAATTAGTTTCAGCAGCGCATTAAACATACACTGTAGATTAAAAAGGTATTAATTTCACAAGGCCACATCCAACCACTTTGTTTGTTTGTTTTACTTATTGCTTGTTTTGATGTTACTGGGACAGTTTCTGGATTATATTTCTATTTTAAACAAATCAGACTAGTAATATCTGGTTTCTAAAGATTAAATTCTGTCCTTCATTATTGAATATGTGCATGGGCAAGATGAAGATTATACTTATTCTTCTATTTATTCTACTACTAAAAAGTACCATTTACTTGCAGAAATTATCCTAGTAAATATGTTACAATATTTGAGCTAGGTAATTTGCACGGTCATAGGCACAAGTCAGGTGGTAAAGTAAGAAAGTTAGTTACACACAATCTAGAGACCTTTGGGTATTACTGAGTCCAGCTCTACCCCAAGGAAATATCATGTCCTTCTTGGCATGATCTACTTGAAACATTTTCAGTGATGGACTTTGTGTGATGCCCCAACAAACTTTGTCTATATACATATCTTTGCAGTGTCAGAACATAGTTCCTTATATTTAAAAAATATTCCTACCTTAACACCTTCCTATCATCTTTAATAGCTGTTGTTTTGGTTTTCAGAACTTTTGGCATCGCTGGGAACAGTTTTTATATATTTAGAAGAAAAATAGCATGCTGTAGATCATGAAATGTTCTGATAAGAGTTATTTTTTATTCCATTCAGGCATTTCATTGTTCATGGAGTATATAACATTATTTTCCAAAGTGAAGGCTTATGTTTTCAAAAAACAAACGTTAAAACAAAGTATGGTGAATAAGCAATATGAGAATGAGTTTTCCTAATCTATACAGATTCAGTTTCACTGATATTAGCAATAAGTGAACATGTGTTTCCAATAGAAGAAGTAAGCAGAAAGAGCCACATTGCCTGCTCTGGAGCTGGACTTGCTCACTACAAACAGCAATTTAGCCTATATTCTTCTAAAGAAGAAAATGTGTCCTCTTCACCATTCCTAATCTGCAAAAGCAAAATTAAAAAAAAATAAAAAAAAAAAAGAGAGAGAGAAATTTAGAGATTTTTAGAAAATAAATAAATAAATAATCCTCAAGCCTTAGGACATTTTGACAGCCAATAGGTATTCAGGTCTCACCTGAATAAATACCATCCTTGCACGAAGATAGCAGAGTCTGGACATTTGATCTGCTAAGAAATCTACTTTAGACAATGTTGATTTACACCTGGTGTCGCAGTATCTCTCCGTTATTTTCTAAATTATATAAATGGCAATGTCGGATGTAAACATTTCTACACTCACAAAATGTAGATGTACATGAGTATTTTGACATCTAGAAAACTATGCTAATCACTCAAAGATGCATGAAATATTTACGAGCCTACTCTGTGGCAAGTTGTTTACTCAGGAAAGCAATATCCCCTAGAACATTAGAGTGCACACAGGCATCAAAATGTTCCAGTATAATACCTGTGGTAAAACTCTCAGAAATATGTGAGATCCTGCACATGGGTCAGGGCAATCCCAAGCACAAATGCAGGCTGGGTGAGGAGTGAAGTGAGAGCAGCCTTGAGGAGAAGGACTTGGGAATGTTGGTTGATGTGGTTCAATATGACCCAGCAAGGTGTGCTTCCAGGCCAGAAAGCCAACCATGAATGAAGAATATCTTGCATTGATACTGGTATCTTTAGTATGATACTAAAACACAAGAGCAGGAGAAGAGCTCAGATGGTTAGGAAGGAGATAAATTTACTCACAACACTGCTCTGTTTCACTTTCTATCCAGTAGAAATACTGAGCAAGGCACTGAGTCTAAAGCTGTATTTGTAATAATAATGTCTCTTATAATTTACATTGTGATTTGTTTGGAATGAGGCAACAGAGACAGGGTTGTTGTCAATGGTTGTAATTAGACAAATAGAACATATAAGAGATCTTGTATTAATATTTATTGAAAATAAAAGTAATGATAGTAATAGGTTTGGTAACTGGATCAAAGTGAACACTCGCTACACTGAGTTCTGTCTTAAATTCATGGTAGTTTATGTGCCATAAAATGACTCAAAATCCAAGGAGTGACAAAAATTTCTCCTTGTATATTACTCTCGCAACCTTGAACTTTAAGGTAGACTGAAGAAACAATTTGGAACACTGTATAAATTACAGTTTTACTGGGTACTGCATACTGTGCAACAGACACTTGTTCAAATGTTACCTGATTGTTCTCTTCAGAACATAATTTCAAAATTAATTCCATTTATTTGCTTCATTAATTCAGCACGTAGTCATCTTCCCATTCTCTAGTCTATACTACTTACAATCCTTCTCTACAGTAAAAAGAAACGGTTTGGTTTCTAGGATCTTTGTAAGAGAAGACTATCGACATCTCTTATTCAGCAAATAAAAAGTGTTGAGAAAAGTAATTGCTGCATCCTGGGAGGTAGTAGTTCTTTAATAGCACTATTCTAACTTCACTAGAGACCAAGTGAATGTCAAAAACTTCACTTTATTGTCAAATTCAGTTTCCTCATCATTTCCTAAGATCCTGGGAAAATGTCAAGTAAATCCAACACAATTAGAGGTCTCCTTGACTGAAAGGCTGTGCTATTTTCCCTGAAGTTATTAAAAGAACATTTTAGAGGCACTTTGTTCAGTACCTGTGGAGAATTGATGGCTTGTACTTCACATGTTCTTAAACTGAAGAAGAAAAAAGAAGCAGCAAGAAAGTAAAGAGAGAATTTTATTTTGCAATGAGAACTTGGAGGCTGATGCCAGCAGCATACAACATGATGTTGATTCAGTAACACAAGTATGTTGCTTTCATCTCTAACTCGTGTTTAGGTAAGTTATTTGTGGCTAGCACACTAAGCTATGAATGGCATAGATACCTTCAATTCAACTGCTTAACTATATTTTTTAAATATAGAAAAAAGAAAAGAAAAAAAAAAGAAAAGTGGTACTAATACAAATTTTGTATTCATCCTTTTTCAATTATTGTAATGTCATAAAACATACTGGATATGTTCCTACATGGTTTTCCTGGAGGATTTTGTGATTTAGGCTGAGATTTAGACTGTGATATTCTTTGACATTGCAACAAGACATTTTTTCAACCTGAGATTTAGGCATCCTAATCTTTCCAGTTAATATAATTCTTCTAAGTGGAGTTAGGCATGCTATTTGATATCCAAAGTAATATCATATTATAGGTCTTAATATTATTGCCAAAAAAAAACCAACAACCAAACAAAAAAACCCCAATATCATTTAAGATCTGATATTTCCAGGGTAAATTGAGAAAAATCAAGCCAAAATAAACTAAACCATAAAATCTTAACAAAACAAGAGCTCCCACCACTATGTTTAAAACATTATGAAGATATTTTATACACCAAAAGTAGCTTGATAATATATTGGCTATATTTACTTCTTGGACAAAGAACTGCTAAGGTAAGATATTTTAACTTGCACTGACTTCTAAAGATATTCTGTATTATTCTTGTGAATATTCCTGTCTAACTCAGATGGACTATGTACATATGTTAACTAAAACATCAAGAGCTCGTTTGACCTATATTTGATTAATAAGTGTAGGTAAGTTCTAACAATCATAGTAATGGAAGCACGTGATATTAATATATGAGAAGTCTGTTATGAATATTCCTACATAAAATACATTGATACAGGTAATAAATAACACCTTATTAACTTGAATACAGATGATGAGTTGAATTATTACTTTATAAGGTAAAAGTAAATATGACAAAATTTTAAGTATGTTAAAAAATACCTTATATCTTTTGTACTCTTTCTTCAACTTGCCTGTTTTCATTTATTCATTTGGTGAAGAAAAAGCCAAAAAAAAATCAAACAAAACAACAAACAAAGCCAGACAACACAACTATGGAGATTTTATTCAGATAAACTAATATATCTCAATGTACCCTACCACAGAGTAAGTTAGAAGTGCTAACAGTATGCATGTCTATAATATATGCCACATATAAAGATGCCTAAACTTTCCATTTCTAAACCTATGTCACAATTTTTCATTGTTTTTCTTTCACAAAAAAATCTCCCTAAGCTGTGTCTCAGAAGAAGAAAAAAGATCAGCCTTACCATAGATCACAGATCCTGTCTTCCCCAAAATATTTCATCATTTGAGCATAATTCTGTGACCAAATTACTTGACAGAAGGCTAATTACTGTCATTTCCTCAACACAGAGAAGTTATAGTCAACAACAGATGAGTAATTAAAGTTTTTCATTGTAGTTTACACTCACAGGTTCAAGCCCCCCTAAATCAAATGGAGTTATGTGTACACACGTACAGATGCACTCACTGACATATTCTGATTCCCTTGTGGCTGCAGACCGTTAGACAATCTTTACCAGCAGTAGAAATCTTCAAATGAATCCACAGTCTCATAAGATCAAGATCTTCTCTATACGTATGATGATCATTCTTACAGGAAAGATCAAAACAGGTGAACGCTTGGTTCGCCTGTTTAAGGTCTACAGCCTGTATTTTTGATGAATAAATTTCACATAACAAAGAATAGGCTATGTCTCCTTTCTTCCCAATATCTAGACTTCTAATTATCCCCTACTCTCTCTTTGCCCTCTTTCCTTGTTACTCTAGCATTTTACATTTAAGAACTGTCTTTCTAAAAGACTGAATTACACTAATAGACATGTCAGACCAATAGTTCAGTACTTAAACAATTTCAGTGTGGTTTAATTATGGTTATTTCCCATGGTTGTGGACAAGATAGTCATATTTGTTGTAATATATATATTTTATTTTTTTTAAGTTAAGAAGTGGTTGTTTTGTATTTGTAACTAATTTATTTTTTATTTTTTTTTGGTAAATTTGCAGCTTTCCTAAAATGGAAACTGTGTCAAGAAAAAAAAGCATGGTTACCTAGAGTATTTTTAAAGTAATGAACAAATCTGCTGCCTTGAGTTGTTTATGAATGATATGATTGTTACCAGCTTGGATAAAAAGAACAGAGGAAATCTAACATAAAGACTCCACATAGCACAACCTTTTATACTTTAGTGATTATGGAGAATTCTAAGTGACTTTGGAAAAGGAATTTAAAATTTTCAGATGAGATGCTGTATAACACAAGTTCCAGCATCACATATTTGTGTCTTTATATTTTCAATTTTATTTATGATGTTTACTTTACATCATATTCTCCTATTTGAATTGGTCAATATAGTGTAATGATAAAGGTCAAATTCACAGTGTATGTGAGAATTTAGAACTCTGTATTCTTATGCAAGTGTAGATATCTACTGTATGAGTCAACTACTCCTTTCACCACTGTTGTAGAAAGCGTCTAGAACAAAATAGGCAAACTTACAAGCAAACAAAACTCTCTAAGACTTTTTCAGCCTAAAAAACTGTATAGTCGATATATTATACAGAACAATGAGGATTTTATTAGATAGAATACTTACCCTCATCAATGTGGGTCTAAGAGGCAGCCTAAAACTGAGTTAAATGGTACATTGAGCTCGTAGACGTCATATCAATCTTGTCATTAAATAATGATTTGAAAAGTGTAAGAAAATTTGTCAAGTATAGTCTTGGCACCTGCTATATCTGAAACTGCATATACCATGAACTACATGTATTTGCAAAACTTCTTAAGTTTTTATACATATTACAATATTTTTCAAAATATCCTCGTGGAGAATTTTGCGAAGGAAGTTAGAAACACATTAGTTTTGATTAACTAATTGCATGTTTATTCCCATACTTTGTCTAAATTAAAGCATTGTGAATGTGATTATATTTTAATGAATTATTGACATACAAAATTTGGACACTGTTGAAGTTGGGGTCTGGAAAATGTTAACTGGTTTTAAATGAAGCTGAAAAAAAGGGCATTAGTTTGTATTTAAATTAAGTTCAGGCCTTACTTTTCCCTAGTACGGACATGCATCTGAAGAAATGCATCCTCATATCCTGAGGCTACTGGTGGATGAAATGGGTAAGCCACTATCCATAATATTAGAGAAGTCATGACTTTCTAATGAAGTTCCCACTGACTGGAAAAGGGGAAACATAACCCCTATTTTTAAAAAGAGAAAAAACAGGAAGATGCGGGAAACTACAGGCCGGTCAGTCTCAACTGACTGAAGCCAAGATGGCTTCACCAAGGCCTAATTGCGCCTGGCAAATTTGGTGGCCTTTTATGATGGAATTACAGCATCGATTGCTAAAGGAAGAGTGACTGATATTACCTACCTGGGCTTGTGCAAAGCATCTGACAATGTCTTGCACAACATCCTTGTCACTAAACTGTAGAGACACGGATTTGATGGATGGATTACTCAGTGGACAAGGAATTATCTGGACGGTGACACTCAAAGATTTGTGGTCAACAGCTCAATGTCCAAGTGGAAACCAGTGACAATTGGCATTCTTCAGGGGCTGATTGTGGGACAGGTGCTGTTTAACACTTTCGTCAGTGACATGGACAGTGGGATTGAGTGCACCCTCAGCAAGTTTGCCGACAACACCAAGCTGTGTGGTGTGGTCGACTCACTGGAAGGAAGGGATGCCATTCAGAGAGACACTGATGGGCTGAGAGGTGGGCCCATGAAGTTCAACATGGCCAAGTGCAAGATCCTGCATATGAGTCAGGGCAATCCCAAGCACAAATGCAGGCTGGGTGATGAGTGAAGTGAAAGCAGCCCTGAAGAGAAGGACTTGGGGATGTTGGTTGATAAGAAGCTCAACATGACCCAGCAAGGTATGCTTCCAGCCCAGAAAGCCAACCATATCCTGGACTGCACCAAACAAACACATGATCAGCAGGTCAAAGGAGGTGATTCTCTCTACTCTGCTCTTGTGAGACTGTACCTGTGGTACTGAGTTCAGATACGGAGTTTGCGACATAAAAAGGACAAGAATGTGCTGGAGTGAGTGTTGGACACGAGGGCCACGAAGACAGTCAGAGGGCTGGAGCACCTCTCCTATGAAAGTCTGAGGGAGTCGGGGTTGCTCAGTCTGAAGAAGAGAAGGCTACAGAGTAACTTTATAGTGGCCTTCCAGTACCTAAAAGGAGCCTTCAAGAAAGCTGAGGAGGGACTTTTACAAATGAGTAGATTTAAATTAGTAAGAAGATGATCACTATGAGGCTGGTGACACTGGAACACATTACCCAGTGAGGTTGTGGATGTTCCATCACTGGATGCATTCAAGACCAGGTTAGCTTAGGCTTTGAGCAACCTGGTCTAGGGCATGCTGTCCCTGCTAATGGCAGGGGAGTTGGAACTAGACGATCTTTAAAGTTCCTTCCAACCCAAACAATTCTATGATTCTATGAATCTAACTTAGACTCAATTGAAGTAAGAAAGGCTGTTTAGTTCTGCTGTTCGGCTGGAACTCACATGTCCATCTAACAAACATCTGTTACAGATTCTTGAAAGATTTTTATGTTCTAGATTTAATCCTTTTATATCTGTGTTCCAGGTTCGTGATGGATTCACAAGTACAAGCAACAGCCACACACGCACAATAGCTCTAAGCAAAGGCAAAAGCAGCTTTATTGGCTCCACACATGTGCAATAGCTCTAAGCAAAAGTGGCTTTACTAGCTCTGTAAAACCATAAAATAATTAACATATCGACCCTGTGATGATAAGGTGCAAACTGCTGAGTAGGAGAAAGACCGATATGCTGCTTGAAGAGTGGGGGTTGGCAGTTACAGAGTGTCCACAGGGTGTTCCCCGGTTCAAAGATGCACATCACGCCAACCTTCCTTCCCTCATCCCACACAGCACGATATATATATAGTTCTTCTCTGGGGGCAGATCCTTTCAAGAGTCTGCGTCCATGCATGTGTGGCCAGCGCGCACATGGAGGCCAATCCCACAACACGCCCCTCATGGCTAACAGCTGTTACATAACCCAAAACACCACTACACATGAATGGGGTCCTGGGGAGTGTTCGGTGGTCATTACTTCTTTGTCCTTCAGCTCCCTCTGTGTGTTCTTTGGCTGACCTCCAGTGTTTCAGCTCCTCTTATCAACTGCTAACTGCCGAGGACTGGTCTTCGCATCGGGGCTCCTTCTTTAGCTGCCTCCTGGCTCACTCATGAGTTGTTTGCTTCAGCGTCTTACAACAAAAGATCATTCCTGTCCATTCCTCACACAATCTGTATTTTCCTTCTGACACTGAAGAAGTCTTATCGTGAATCTAATCATGAATATCAGATCCCTGTCTGTGTAAGAAGTCAAAATTAAGATTCTCAGAAAAGAACTGAACATGACATATTTTCATAGGGGCCAAGTCTGCATTTAGGATCAAGAATATGATTCAGAGCTCTTTAAGGCACTGAGGTGATGAACACTCTGTTGGAAAAGAAAGTAATTAAATTCAAGCAAAGGCAACAACTTCTAGGAAATTAAAAAGAAGGATAAAAATGAATCCCATATTGAAGAAAAATAAAATAAAACCAGTAAAGAAAATAAAGAAGATGGAAGATTTTGTCAGTGCTGTTGGTTTTAGGTGATCTTGGATTGCAGACGGCTATGCTGCATCAATGTTTAGCCTTCCTGATGTGTGCAACAGAGTATATCGTGGCATTGAATGGCCATCCACAGTTTCATCTGAAATTTTAGACTATATTTTTGAGGATGTACTAGAAGCTATCGATTTGGCTAGTTTGTCTGACTGCAAATAAATTGGTTCAAATCCTATGGGAATATGTATGCCATAGCCAGTCATACTACCCTGGAAATTACTGAGCTGGCTTTCAGCTAGCAGCTCTGCTAGGACAACATGTACAGCATTGTGTACAGACATTAATCCTAGGTCTTGAGGAACCGATTGAGGCAGGTACAATTTCCTTCCAAATGCCTACAAAGTCATCTATCTATTTTCTTTGATTAAATTTTCTATTTTACATGTTTATTTTGGCAATTAATGGCAGTTGTTTTAGATACTTTGTGCAACATTTCATACATGGCTTCACGACTGGTAATAAATAGTCTAGATCCATTAGTGGTGAAAGTGAAATAATTTAAAAGTTATAATGAAAATGGTATCACATTATTACTGTAATAGTTCTGTTACCTTTTAAATGGATATTGAAGGTTCACAACTAAAACTGTATTCGTATTCCATTAATGATCACAGACTAGGAAAAGTAATCCTTCATTCATAAAATATGCAACAGACTTGACCATTTCTCTGATGATAACTCATTATCTATTTGAGGATATCTTGAGTTTAAAATTCAAATTATAGGAAATTAAAATAAAAGGCAATGCTATTAGACAAACTGTGACCTAATTTATGTGAAACTGAACCCAGGATTATTTGTGAAATGAACTCAGAAGTAATGCCATATACAATAGAAACCTCACTATCTTTTTGCATCAGTTTTAGAAGAAACCTTTGGCATTCAACGGTCTGAAGAGGATGACTCCAGCTTAAAAAAAAGCTGTGTCATTGTGGATTTAGAGGAGTGGTGGGATGCTGTTTATTTGTTTTAAAATACAGCTATTTCATTAAATAACCATAAAATATTTAGGTCTCAGTCTAAGACCTATTCATTGATCCTGGTCAGATAAAAAGAAGTTGAAAAAATGATCCTGATCTGCTTAAAGGATCTGTGTTGACCTTACTCAATCCAGTGCTACTTTTCTGTATCTGTAATTATAATACTTTTACACCTAGTCTATCTACAGTTTAAATATTTTTTGAAAAATATCCTTTCTGGGGGACTGGGATATCCATATTTATCCAGTTATTAAGGAACTAGATTTTGGTTTGTAGTTTGAAATGTAGAACTGCACACTTGTCTGACTTTTTTTCTGTGTTGTGCTCAACATAGGGAAGAAACTGGAGATTTTGGTATGTGAACAGACGATTTAACTGCAATTTCATGCATATGATAGGTCATATGTCTACATAAAAAAATAGACAACAAATCTTTAAAAATATCCAATGTAATAAACAAACTTGTGACTAAGTACAGTCTAATCTGCATTTAAATTTAATAGGATACATACTGCTGATTGTCCTGAACTACACAAATCAAACGAAAAATCTGCTATGAGTATATTTGTAACACCCCAATTTGTGATAACAAACAGTTTCCATCTCACTTGGAAGCCATGGAAATTATATATATTTTCAGTAAACTGATTACACAAGGTGCTCTGTACTCTATTTAGGGGGTGATGTTTGTTTGTTTCTTTAGGTTTTGGGGTGTTTTTTTATGTTAAGTCTAATAAAGACAGCTAGGATATGTCTTAAAAGTGCTTTTTACTTATTCATGAAGAGGACTGTCATTAAAGTCACAATTATCAATCTAACAGGGAGTTTAGATCTTTTTATAGATATTTCAAAAGAAAGAAACACTAAAATGTAATTTTTTTAAATGACTATGAAGTGGATTCACAAGGAATGTTTTGGAGTCTGCCACCTTGAGCTTTTCATTAAATAGTAATATATTTAGACAAATCGAAGAAGCTTCATCATACAAGACTCAAAGATATTTGCAACTTTTATTTGCCAGGTTTTTTGTCTTCTGAGGTAGTTAACCTTCACTCAAATCCAAATACAGTGGAGTAAGACTCAAACCAATACATGCATGCTGTAACAAGTGGTCAATCAAGAAAAAAAGAGTAAATGAAGGACCGTTAGCTCAAAAGTTCTGTGTAGTACAGAACTTACTTAGACACCTGCATCTTGGGCAGTACATACCAACACTAACACAACAATAACACAGCATAATTTTTTTCCTACACCACTTAAAAGTTAAACATTGCAATGTTGACTTTATTTCCTTTTGTGACATTAGTCTTTGTAGATGTTAGCCACCTTACACTGCTCCCAAATTTGTCCAACATGTTTGCTAAGTTTTGAAACCTATGTTATAAAAGTCTAGACCTGATAGAACTAACAAAATCTAGAAATTGTAACTATCTGACTATATCATACACAACACACTTGCCAGTTACTCTCCATGGGTTGAAGTACTCTTCATTTCAGTCACCTTCATCTCTCTTCTCAACATAAAAAGGTGCAGTGATGATGGCGGTAGTGAGTAATGCTGCATAGTGAATCTGATGTGATTATTACGTTGCTGTTTGTGGGTTCTGTAGTATAGGTGATGGCACCTGCTTGCCAGAGATTATGTGTTTATCGGATCACTGAAGTATACACTTAACTTCAAAGAAGGAATCTCATTTGCTGTTGACTGTAGTCAGTGAGGCTATTTTCTTTTGTGAGAATGAAAATCAATGGGCTTTTTCAGCACTACAGATCAATTTCTTCCATTTAGATTGCATTGCCTTTACATGCTCGATTGTGTGCAAAAAGACTTCTCACTCCTCAGAATATCTTACAATTTATCTAGATATAGGAAGACAAATGTCCACTTTTTTTTTTTTTTTTTAAGCTTTTAGTTTTTAAATCTGCATATTTTTTAAAAAGATAAAACTGCTGAAAACAGAATGTTTCTTTCTGAGGTTTCAGAATTTTAAAATGCTGCTTAGGTAAAAATCAATATTAAGGATTTGAGAATTTAAGGGTAAAAGGGTTATTGCCAAATGAAATACTTAAAATTCCTACTTTATCCTTACAAAATACTCATTTTATCTGCATTGGAACAAACTGAGACTGTTTTCTAAGACTGTTCTCTCAGAAAATGTTGACAAAATGACTGAATTACCATGAAATACTTAAAAAATACGGAATCGGTATAATGCTATAGAAGATATGAAAAAGTTTTAATCAGTTTAACTCATCAGTTAAGAGAAGTGACTAAATATACATGTAATAATATGTGAGATTTTCAGACAGAGAGGAGTGACATGATTATGAATTGTGTATAAAAATCTCACTTATGTCATAGAGTTATATTACAAGCCATTCTGCTTCCATGTCCCCTCATTCACTGTATAATCAAAAAGGATAATACTATAAACAATGATAAAGGAATGATAACACAAAGAATAGTTATATCATTTACTGTGTTATACCAATTTTATTTTCAAAAAAGGAAAAGTATTTTATATTGCCTATATTTCTCATTATTTGTTTCAGAACTTGTACAGATCAGGGGCAAAATTCTGTTGTCCTAAAACATATGTAAATTGTAATGGCCTGAAACAGTGATTTCTACAAACGTAGGGGATGTTATATTGAAGATAAGAACTGGAAATAGATACAGAATGAACTGGATCAAATGGATTTTAATAAATGGAGATACATTCTTACAGGAAAGACTGGACCCAAGTTCTGTGCAGTTTAATTTTTCAAAGTGAAGTATTTTACATCCTTATAAATGCAAGCAGGACAATCAATCTTGTATCCAGTAATTTAGTAAAAAAAATACTCTCTTTCACAGATTAGCAAAGATTTGGAATCTGCAGATCCGACTAAGGGATATTTTTGAGTTAAGATATAAAACGGCAATAAATGCAGTGCAAACAGAGGCAGTTAACAGACATGTCAGTATGTGGACATAGAAAGAAACTGGATATACTGCTGAAGGCAGTGCAGGACTGGACAGTAACAGGGGTGATATGTCACAAGGCATAGTCCCCACTGAATGCAGCAACTACCCCTGTAGTTGCCGTGGGGGTATGCTGGTGGGAGGAAATACTGCCTGGTGCCTGTCACAGAGCTGGGGATGGTGAAGGTGCTTTCCCAGCTTGTGGGAGCCAGATCTGTCAACAGGGTAAGGTGTCATGGGAAGAGGAGTGCAGAGGGCACAACATCAAGGGAGATATAAAGGAAACTGACGGGGTTTTCTCTGAGGCCATGCAAAGAGGAGAGCATGAACCTCCAGGCAGGACAGGCAAAGACTGTTCACTAGGTGGCAGATAAAGACTCCTGTGGTGGCAAAGGCTAGAAGATCATGACTTCTGGCATCAGCAGAACCCTCCATCCACAAATCTGCAGCTACAGAATAGGCCTTGGTAGCAGATGAGGGGAACAAAACAGTGTTCAGGGAGGCTGCTGCGCTATGAGATGTGCTATGACAAGATGATCCACTTGGTGGATGAGGGAAAGGCTGTAGATGTAGATTTCCTAGACTTTTTTAAGGCCTTTGACATTGTCTCCCACAGCATTCTCATAAAAAATACTGGCTGCTCATGGCTTGGATGGATGTGCTCTTTGCTGGATAAAACACTGGCTTGACAGCCGGGCCCAAAGAGTGGTGGTGAGTGGAGCTAAATCCAGCTGGTGGCCCGTCACAAGTGGAGTTCCTCAGGGGTCAGTGTTGGGACTGCTTCTGTTTAACGTCTTTATCAAAGACCTTGATGAGGAGATAGAATGCATCCTCAGGAAGTCTGCAGATGACCCCAAATTGGGTGGGAGTGTTGATCTGCTTGAGGGTAGGTGTGGCAGGTACAGTCTCCGCCACAGACAAAACACATGGGCTGTGCCGAGCAGCTTGGCGCCCCGGCCATTCAGTTGCCATTCAGTTGCACCTTGGGGTGCTTAACTGGCACCTCAGAGTCTGGACCCCTTAGCAAACAGGCTCGGGGTGTGCGCTTTCCTGTGTTTTGTCCGGGCCTGTCCCTCAGCCAATGAAAATGCCCACAATGCACCTTCGACAAGGTTATAAATGGGGTCCTGTCAAAGACCGAGTTGAGTTGGTTCTTCACAGAGCAGCAGGTTGTAGCAATTGGACCCTCCCCTTGGACACACGGTCCAAGGATACTTCCACGGATTGAGGGAGTCTCCGTGGGTTGAGTGAGCCTCGGCCCCCCCCCTCCCCCTTTGGGTGAGTGGTATCTCAGGCACTCTGGTGTGGAAGATTTCCCCTTTTATGAGTGAGAGTTTGCCCATTTTGGTTTGTCATTCCTTAAACTTAGGAATCAGTTGTGTAGTAGCTATTTCCCAACAGACATCCGAACCTGTATTTAGTCAAAAGGAGTGCTGGCAATCCTGGTTGCAATAAACCCCAATTTTGGATAGTGGCTGCTGTTTGTTTGTGGGTGCCTCTGTGACAGTAGGGAGGCCCTACAGAGGCACTTAGACAGACTTGATCGATGGGCTGAGGCAAACTGTATGAGCTTCAACAAGGCCAAGTGCCGGGTCCTGCACTTGGGCCACAACAACTCCAGGCAACTCTACAGGCTGGGGGAGGAGTGACTAGAGAGCTGCCAGTCAGAAAGGGACCTCAGGCTGCTGATCGACAAGAGGCTGAACATGAGCCAGCAGTGTGCCCGGGTGGTCAAGAAGGCCAATGGCATCCTGGCTTATATTAGAAATAGTGTTGCAAGCAGGTCTAAGGAAGTGATCATCTGCCTGTACTCGTCATTGGTGAGACCCCACCTCAAGTACTGTGTTCAGTTTTGGGCACATCAATACAAGAAAGACAGTGAGGTGCTGGAGTGGGTGCAGAGGAGAACAACTAGGCTGGTGAAAGGCCTAGAGAACAAGTCTTATGAAGAGCGGCTGAGAGAACTGGGGCTGTTTAGTCTAAAGGAGAGGAGGCTGAAGGAGACCTTATTGCTCTCTACAACTGTCTGGAAGGACATTNAACTATCTGGAAGGACATTGTACAGAGGTAGGTGCTGGTCTCTTCTTACAAGTAAGTAATGATAGGACAAGAGGGAATGGCCTAAAGCTGCACAAAGGGAAGTTTAGGCTGGACATTAGGAAAATATTTTTCTCTGAGAAGGCTGTCAAGCATTGGAACTGGCTGCCCAGGGAGGTGGCTGAGTCACCATTCCTGGATGTGTTTAAAAGTCATGTAGATGAGGTGCTTAGGGATTTGCTTTAGGGGTGATAAAGATAAGAGTAGGGTTAAAGGTTGGACCTGATGATCTTATAGGTCTTTTCCAATCTATATGATTCTATGAGGTTAATGGCAGCTATAGGAGGAAACAGTGAGTGGTGACAGTGAGTGACTCCCTGTTGTGGGAAGGCTGTGATGGAGATTTGCTTCTTGCTGGGGACTCAAATCATGGATGCTGCTTGTCCAGACCTCAGACTATTGCCCTTGCAACTTTTCCACTGGGCACTGTGGTGAGTTAACTCGGACTGGCTTCTGGGTACCCACCAAGCTGTTCTCTCAATTCCCTTTCTCAGCAGGACAGGAGAAGGCAATAAGATGAAAAGATAAAGACAGGGATGTTGCTCCCAGGCAAAATAGGTCCAACTTTGGGAAAATTAATTTAGTTCATTGTCACCTAAAAATGAGTGGGATAGTGAGAAATAATACTGAAAATAAAATCACTTTTCCCCCATCTCCTCTTATTCCAGGCTCAATTTTGCTTCTTCATTCCCAACTCTTCTACTTCTACCCCCTTGAGCAGCACATAGGGATGGGGAATGTAGGCTACAGCCAGTTCACCTCCGCTCACCTCAGTTCACCTTCTTCTGACACTCTTCACCTAATTCAGGGTGGGGTCTCTCCCATGGTATAGAGTCCTTCATGAAGTGCTCCAACTTGTCTTTCCCACAGGTTGCAAGTTCTTTATGAACTGCTCCAGGATGGTGTGGCAGGTACAGCCTCCCCCACAGACAAAACAGACTGAGCACATGGGCTGTGCTAAACAGATTGGTGCCTCAGCTGGAACAATTTGAGGCCTCAATCATTAAGCTGCACCTTATGGTGCTTAACTGGTGCCTCAGAGGCTGGACCCCTTAGCGAACAGGCTCAGGGTCTGGGTTTGTCCCAGTTATTCTGTGTTTTGTCCAGGCTTGTCCCTCAGCCAGTGAGAATGACCACAGTGCACCTTCGACTAGGGTATAGATAGGGTCCTACCTGAAAGCCAGATGAATTGGTTCTTTGTAGAGCAGCAGGCCTGGTAGTCGGACCCTGCCCATGGACACGCAGTTAAAGGATACTTCCCCAGATTGAGGGAATCTCTGTGGATTGAGTGAGCCTCGCCCCTGCTTTGGGTGAGTGGTATCTCAGGCACTCTGGTGTGAGAGGTTTCCCCTTTTAGGTGTGAGGGTTTGCCCATTTTGGTTTATCATTCCTTAAAGTTAGGAATTAGCTGTGTAGTAGTTATTTCCCAACAGACATCCGAACCTGTTGTTTAATCAAAAGGAGTGCTGGCAACCCTGGTTGCAATAAACCCCATTTTTAGATAGCGGTTTCTGTTTGTTTTGTGGATGCCTCCATGACAGATGGGTCTTTTCCACGGGGTGCAGTCCTTCAGGAACAGACTGCTCCAGTGTGCATTTCCCATGAGGTGACAGTTCATGCAGAAAACCTGTTCATACATGTTCTCCTTTCAATAAGCTGCAGCTTCTACCAGGAGCCTGCTCTGTTGTTGAGTCTCTGTGAACTGCAGTTTCCTTCAAGGCATATCCACCTGCTTTGCTATGGCATCCTGCATGACCTGCAGAATAGATATCTGCTGTAATGTGGTCCTCAGGACTCCAGGAACACAACTTGCTTAACCTTGGTCTTCTCCATGGACTGTGGTAAAATCTCTGCTCTGGCACCTAGGAGACCACCTCTTCCTGCTTCTTCTCTGACCTTGGTGTCTGCAGGGATGTTTCTCCAACATTTTCTCTGACATTTTTCTCTCCTCTCTCACAGCTGCTGTAAAGGTTCTTTAAGAATTTCTTAAATATGTTATCACAAAAACACCACCATATTGCTGATGGTCTCAGCTTTGGCCATCAGCAATTCTGTTTTAGAGCTGGTTGAGACTGGCTCTTCCAACAGCAGGTGTGGTGGGTTTGACCTTGGCTGAGCGCCAGGTACCCACCAAGTCACTCTATNCAGCCTCTGATCTTACAGAGGCCATCACAGCAGCCCCCCTGCTACTAAAACATTGCTACGGAAACCCAACATCAACAGCAATGATAAAATTACAGAAGGTCTTAAGCATATCAAGCATGACTACATGGATGTGTAGGTGAGGGCTGAGGGAATGGGGGCCATTCTGGTGTCTAAATCCTATCTATGAAAAGCTTGGGGATGTGTAGAATGATTATGCAGGTTAACATCTGTTTGTAGAGCTGGTTTCATTAACAGGAGTTTGGCTTTTTTTGACAGGAATCTCTTTGAGTATCTGCTAAGAAGAGACAGGATCAACCAGAACGGTGGAGTGCTATCCGAGCGGGTAAGGAGAGTGTCGACTCAGGAATGAAATGGGAGTGGGATAGGACAAATCACAGTCAGTGGGCAGAAGTGGCAGTAAGATGAGACACCTCAGGAAGATAAAACAAGGTGAAAGGAGGCACTCAAATGCATTCTCAAAAATATGCATAGCCTTGAAAACAATCAAGAGGAACTAGAGCTCCCATGAATTCATAGATCTACAACATTGTTGAAATAACTAAAACATGGTGGACCACATGCAATGTACAATTATCCGCTCTTTAGAACAGTTCATGAGAGATGATGAGGCAGCAAAGCTCTTGGCCTGTGTCTGGAGGCACAGGAAGCAAATTTATGAGACAAACAATGGCCTAGTGAAAAGCTTGAGGTTTAAGTTCAGGAGAGAGGCTGTTAAGGGGGAGAGCATCATAGGAGTGTGTTACAGATCAGGTTGAGGGTGTGCCAAAGTCTTTAAACATCTAAAAGAAATCTCTATGTCATAGACAACAGCATAGGGAACACAAGCAGTCATCAGGATTTCTGGACTGTGTCAGGACACACTTGCTTTCAGCAAGTTATGGACTGACCAACCAAGTACCAGGAGTGACACACAGCTGGATGTGCTGTTCACTGATGAGGAAGAACTTTTTGATGATGTGGTAATCAGCAGCAGCAGCTTGGGTGTAGTCGTCATGAAATGGTGGGCTGTGAGATTCTGATGGGAGTGAGAATGAGGAGCAGAGGATAGACTCTGGACTTTAGGAAAGCACATTTCAGCTTATTCATAACCCGAATCTGTCGAGATGTATGATTTTAAATTTAAATCAGTTTAGTACAGAGTGAAAGAACAGTTCATTAACTGGATATCTCACAAGACATGAGCAATTCCTGAGAAGAAGTGAAATGCAGTCTGAAGGCATTCTTAGTAAATATTTTTCTCCTTAATTCCAGTTATGATAAAGAGATACATCGCTGAAATAAAAAATACATACCTGACACATCAGTTAAGGGTCAGTATACTGTTCTCTTAGAACATCTCAGAAACCAGATCAAATTCAACTTTTTCTTAGAAGGGTTAACCAGGGCAAGTCTCAATTTTGTGATTGGAGGTCCATCCCTACTAGATTTATAAAATGGAGGCAACACGTAACAACTCACTGTATATAACTTGTTACACTATATACACTTCCTCATAAGTTTTGATTCCACTGATACTGAAATGCATTATAGAGGCTTTTTTTGTGCTTGTGTGTCTATATAATAGTCCTTACTGGGAATTTCATTGGCTAAAAAAAAGCACATCACAACATAGGCTTAAGGTAAAAATAGGTATGAAGGAGACACATGTGCAAACACACAGGGACTCTTCTGAAAAGATTTTAGTCTCTATCCCAGACAAAGTTCTGAGACTACTGCTTCTCAGTTTCTCTTTCTGAAGATAATTTTCTCTGTGATAAAAGTATTTACATTTTCTTTGGACAAAAGCTACACTCTGAATCTTCCTGGGGAATATCCTACTCACCTATTATGCAGCAAGTCCAATTAAAAGCAGGAGGCAGAAGGACAAAAATATTATCTTTTTTTTTTTTTTTTTTCTGTGGATGGACAGAAGGTTACAAATCAAAACTAGTGAAGCTTTTGTTTTGTTGTCTGCTTTGTGATCAGGGTGAGTTAAATAGTGGATAGAGATAAAACATTTTTTTTTTCTTTGGCCAATAGGAAATTGTCACTCTACAGAATAAAGTATAGGAACAGAATCAGATGCACATCACAGTGTTCTGCATAGACATAAATCCAGCTTTTATGGACTATATCTGAAAATTCTGAAGTAGTTAGAAAGCCTCCATTTTCTATGGAACTACACCACAGTAAAAATCAATTTGAAATGCAATTTCATGACTATAGTTTTTTGCATTTTGTGAATCCTTCCACTACAAAATTGCAAAATTCCTAAAACAGTCTCCTAAGATTGCAAGAGCAGCTAAAAATGTGGGAGTGTTTTCCTTCTGTCATTGTACTGCCTTAATTTAACAACCAGCAATATAAAAAGGGGAGGAGACAAAACAGCAAAATACTCACCTTTTTCACTTTGCTCTACCTGTCAAGTCTTCTCATACTTTGCATGAATGGTTCATTTTTAAGTCTCGTTGTTCTCTCCTTTCCGAATGATTAGAAGTTTCGGTCACCCTGAGAAATATTTTAAGTTATGCAAATATAATGGATCCAGATAGTCAGTGAAGCATGACAACCGTTCAGTAGAATAACTTTGCTAGTATCCTCCCATGGAGAAAGGAATGTTAACTAAGAAGAATTTAAACAGAAGATGAGATTTTTTGGTTTTAGCACATGCATCTCAGTATGCTCTGTCACAAATATGTTTCAATGACATATCACATCAAACTCAAATCATAACAGTAGCTGTTTAATTCCTTTTCAAGTATTAGAAATTAGTATTTTCCTGTTAAATATCTGGTAATGTAGATTAAAAACAGACAGTAGTAATAATAAGCTCCCAGGAAAAATGTGATCGGTAGGGACATCTGACTCAATCCCACAGACAGCTATGAAAAAAGAGAGCAGATTGCTTGAGTTCTACTCTGCAGAAAAAATATTGTCAGATATATAGCAAACACAAATCTCTGTCTGCTTTGCTGACGGTTGATTATACGCTGTGGGCCATTTCATTTCTTGAAAAAAAACTTTTTCAAAATGACTGTATCTTTTTGGATGTTGTATAACAGAGCAGCTTCTGTTAGGTGTGGAGTTGAATTCACGCATGTAAAGCAGTCAAGAGAGAAAATGATTCAGTGGGATCCAGCCTCTGAAAAGAGTCAGATAGATCAGTTCCTGCTCCAATCTCAATTTCAAAGCATTGGTTAAATATAATAATTCAGATGGGCTGAAGGACTGAGAGGAGAAGAACCAAAGATGACACGGTAATGGACTTCAGATAGGCAAAGATTGCTACAGCTAAGGAAGATCACAATCTGCTTTGCAAGTCCATAGTGAATTGCGTAGAAATAGTGCACTAAAGCCAAAGCAAGGAAGATTTAGGTCACAGGTTATATAACACTTTCTAACAATAACAATAGTGTATATTGGATTAAAATGCCTTAGATGACTTTGCAGTCTCCATTACCATCCTTCTCTATGACCAAATTTAAAATATCTACCAAGAGTGTTGTAAGTGTAGCTAATTCTGACCTGGACCAGAAAAAATGGACTAGATGGCCAGTTGAGATGCCTTTCAGCCTTACAGTTTCATGTCTTAAAGAGCTAAAGTATGGATACAATCAGGATGTTAGAATTTGTTATTACATGTCATCACAAAAAATACTGGAATTGGAAAAATATTTCCATGATACCATTTGCCTACAGCAGTTAATAAGATTCACTGTGGCAGTCCCATAAAGTTTTTCATGGCAATTGTTAAAATGTAAAATTTTCAAATGGTAAGGTATCAGTCTGGCTGATGAAGCAAATATGTTGTTTTTTTCTATCCAGATTACTTTGAAAATGTTAACATATTTTAGTTTGATTTGTTTTTTTTCTTCCTCTCACAGATAAACACACCCTGCCCCAGCTTACTTGTATTTTTGTACTTTTTTTTTTTTTTTCTTCTGCAAACTTTGTAAGTTTATAAGCATTAAGAATGCTCTGCATAGGAAAAAATGCTGTCACATAATTCCATTGTGTTATTCCTACCTTAAAGCAACCTATTTCTCTGATATTTGGTTAGTATTTTACTCTACTAAAAGACGCCAAGGTACATACCTCCCTAGAGTTTCTTTTATTGTAGGCAATGAATATTTTGTCTCTAATGTTTTAGAAGTGCTCCAACATAAGTTCTCTAAAACTTTTATTGACAAGAACAAAGCTGTTTCAAGGAAAAGCAACTGTTTATTTCTTATTTTAAGGTAAATATATCATCTATTTACAGAAAATGTCCCAAGTGAATGTGCAATAAAGAAAACGAGAACTTCTCACAGCAGTGAATGACATGTGCTGCCTCTGCTTTGCTGTATCTTCATGTTACTATATCTACAACCCTTTTCAGTATATTAGTAAAGCATAGTTAAATATATACATATATGCAGCACCTTGTCATTATGTAATGGCAGGGGACCTGAATAAAATTTCCTGAGCCATTGGAACCAAATCCTTAATAACTTTTTCAAGAATTGATGGTTGTGATTTAAAAAAAAATATGTATTTTTGTCACTGTGTCTTCTGGAGTAATGTGTTCCACAACTGTGTCATTTTTAAAGACATCAAAACATCCTCTAAGCTGCTACCCATTTTTCTTGCATTTAGATTATACTCTTAGGTTATTCTGCCAATATTGTCATATCCAGTCAAATAACTTTCTGGGTTTTCTTTATCTTAGTTTAAATAGCTCTTTTCTCTGCCTCATGAATACTACCCTCTCTCTGACTTCTCCCTTAGGAAATTTAAACACCAATTACATTCAGTGCCAGCTTTCTTTGTCAAGCTATACATGATATACTCTTTTTTTTTTCTCAGTTACCTGTTCGTTATAACAGCATTCTCCTTAACTGTTTTAGTATGAATTCATGTTTTTCATTATTAAACAGAATTATAAATCTTACTTCAGGTAAGATCTCACCAGTGCCTGCTATTTCTCATGTAATTACATTTCTTGATACAACCTGCAGCAGTACTTTTTCACAGCTTCACCATATATTAATAATCCAGTTCCTCCTACTCCTGAAGAATTCTTAAATCATGAGCCCAGAAATTATAAAACAAATTCATATTTCTTCCAAAGTATATAATTCTCTGTCATAAATACAAAATGTTGAAGGAGTAATACTAATTATCATGCAAAATACATTCTGCATGTCCTGAAGATTTTGGCATGAGAAAAAGGTACTTCATAGTGCTACATCTGCTGGGAATATGGTACAGAGATACTTAGGGAAAAGACAGTCAAACTGAGTCACCTGTATTTCCATTGAGCAGTGATGTCACTAACAATCTCAGAGCCATAACTGGACCTTGGTCACAGGGAATTAGCTTTACTCCAAAAGACAAGGAGAACTAACAAGGACCAAGACATAGGGATGAAAGGTAAGTTATGAAACAGTGCAGACTCGCTCTCAAGAAACTCCAGAGTTTGTTCTATATGCTTTAATTTTTCTAAGCCATAAGCAATGTTTCATTCACAATAAATGAAACATATTTCTTTCTTTACATTTACATGTAAATTAAATTACATTTCTTTCTTCCTTTATTTCCAGCTTTATCTTTTTTTCTTCCTTTCTCTGCATTTTTTTTTCGTATTTATCATTTGAAGTTCATTACCTCTTTTGTAAAAGCTGAATTCTGTTCTCTGCCCTCACTCCTTTTCTATACTATCTTTCTTCAGTTCATCCACAATGACATCTCAAAGTTCCTGATTTTCCATTACAGTTGATTTTTTTCTTTCATTCTTAATGCATGAAGGTAGACTTTGAGCTATATAAATAGAACCAAACAATTCCTTTTTATTTATTGACATTTATTTTATTAATCTAATTACAACACGCAACTTTTTAGGAAGTCTGAGATTAATTTTTCTACCAAGAGAAGGGCTAGAAGACTATTTTTAGAAATCTGTGGAGATTACAGTAAATTCTAATTTGGCTTACAGTGATGTGGAGTTGGTTATATTTCTTGAAAGCATGCACTACATTCAAAGAGGAATATTTACACATTGCCTACATATATATTTATACTCATCCATAAAACAAACAGATTTAATATTTCAGAAATGCATTGCAAGTTAACTCTTCAAAGCATTATGTAAAGCTATTATTCATATCTGATTATTCTACAGCCAGTTTCTCACATCATTTGTTATTTAAATGAGAAAACTTTTTTCCTATATTGTTATGAAATATTACCTGGAAGAAGTTCCTAACAATTTTTTATGTAAAGGAAGAGTCACAGATTCCCACAAAGAGAGTTCAGAAGCACAGGGCTTTTCATTTGACAGTTATATTATAAAACATTGGTTTTAATTGATTTGCAACTATAGGGAATGTATGTTCCAACATGACTTTAATTGGTTCTTTCTCCGTAATTTAAGGTCCACATGACTCTGGAAGATGTTGGGAATAAGTGCCTGTAAGAATTACTACAAAGTTAATTAACACATAACTAAATCTGAAAATGTCAAAGGAAAAGACAAAGATGTCAAGTCATGTTCAACTATCTTATCCTAATGTAATTAGAAAACTAAAAATGACAGCATAAGATTTTTCAACTGGAGATTAAGGACCCAACAAATAAAATTATTCATCATCCACCATCTTTCTTCATTTCATATGACACAACACACCCTACTCTTTCTTGTAAGTAAGAATAATTATGACTGTCTTTTTAATTTGTAAGCTCTTCTCAAGGACTACGTTCATTGATTCTGAACATGTCCCTTTGCTTTTTTCTCTATATCTTCACTTTCTCTTTCATCCTTAATAATTCAGGGAATCTTTTATACTTTCATATTGACTTATAGGTGTTTCTTAGAGACTTCATCTTTCAAGTTGTCATTTTGAGTATTTTCCAGAGTTCTTCCGATTTGTTTATTTTAGTGCACTGCACATTGGCTTTCTTAATTCACTCAAAGTTAATTTCCTGAGATTGTATATGCTAGTATTCTTGTATTATATAGTCCAACTTATTATTAAGATGTATGGAAGCAACTGGTGGCAAGTGTTTCCAAATTTCTTTTTAAATTTCAGTTCTTTTATCTGTCACAAAGAAATGACCTTCTATGTATTTATAGTTACGTTTTTCAAATGTTGTCATTTGATATCCAAGACTACAACAGTTTCTTCTTTTAAGTATACAAGGAGCTATTTTTACTTTTCAAAAAATCATAGGTTCACAATAGCTGCATTCCATTTGTCTATGTCAGATCTGACAAAATAACAGCTTTTTTAATACTAATTTATTCTTTATGAAGTCCCTAGTACAATATGCAATTAACTTTTGTAATAATATTTCTTTTGTTTCCCTTTAATTTCCATTGTGGTTTCAAAATTGAAGTAGAAGTTATTAAATCATTGGAAATGATAAAATTATTTTAATTTGGTAATGTCAAAGATATGGAGAAGAATGCTAGAAACTATTATTATGGAATGTAGGATACATTTTTTCTTGTTTTTACTGATAGGAGACAAAAAAAAAAATATGCTGTCACTACAATTCAAATGCTGCTGTCTGAGTCCATTTGCATATTTAATTTGTGAGGAAAAAACAACCTGTTCCCCAAGAATCCTGGCTTGTAAAATATATAATAATTTAGCTAAGACAGCTGAAAAAAAAAAAAATAAAAATTGAAGTTGAATTTCTATAGCTAGGTTGTTTGGAACAGATTTCAATTCTCCAGTGATGATGAATTAACATGCAATACACTATCTCACAACACCTGTCCTACATCAGCCAAATTTGGTTTAGAGTAAGACTACTATGTAGCGTGCTTCAGCAATTAAGTTTCTAGGCATCCATTCTTAATGTAAGGGCAGCTGAAAGAGATGGATGGAGGTAGACAAAATACCTGCTACACAGTGTCTTAGATAATTTCCACTATCCAGCTGGCATTTCACTTTTGGCCTGGAGTGATATGCCTTCCCTAACTACAGAGATATTTAATGAGAATCTACAGGTTCCCTGATGATGAAAAAGTAATTAAAACCAACAGTCAACGTGCTCTTTCTAGCAGTGACTTAGCATTGCTTGCTTTCATCTTACAAGTCTTCTACAGGGGTGAGAAGCACTCTTGGAGGTCATTCCAGGTCTAATGTGTTGTGGATGTGTACAGGTTATAATCGCAACCCCTACAGGAACAAGGGTCAGGGCTAGATCTGTCAGTGCATGAGTCCATAAGACAGAGAGGTCAGACAAACATCCTGCTCCCACTGCGTTTTTGGTGTTTTGATGCAGTGGTAACAGTGCATTAACTATTGTGTTAATATAACTATATAAACATTCACACACTCTGGTATGCAGCTGCCCCCTTGTTAACCCTAAAAAAAATTTCTATAAAGGCAGAGAAAGTGAGAAAGAAGGAATGGAGGAAGGAAAAAGGAAAAGACAAACAGAGGGAAGAGGAAAGGAAGATAGGAAAACATGCAGACAAGGGGGAAAAAAGTTTCTTTTTCTAACAGTTCAGTTAGCCGAATTGATTCACTGGGGATTAGAAGAACGCGATACACTGCACAGATGAAATAAGATAAGAAGAATGGTAATGGAATAGAGAAGGGCAGTAAAATAAGACTGCCTTCTCCAGGGGCCAGGAAGCATCAGAGTACACTGCTTGCTTCATGCCACTTCAACAGATGAAGTGGTAGACTGCTAAAGACATGATATTCCAGAGTTTCTCACAAGTACACAGAGAAATAGAAATCTCCAATTTTAAAAGTGTTTTTTATTTTTATTTTGTGATTTGCAAATGCGGATATAAAACAGACACATTTGTGTATTTGAAAAGTTAAAAGTTATAGTCGTGTCTCCTAATATTATGATGTACATAAACATCACAACGGATCTATACCAGTTTCTATTGTTCTTTCTAAGTGGAAAAAATAGTGCCTTGGAAAAGGAAAGCACTGTAGGAGTGAAAACTATTGGTTAATTAAATTATAGGTTTAGATTTCATTATACATTTGCCCTTCAGGGAGCTATGAGTTCTAAATGAGCTGTTAAGTTTTATTTAATCTATATCATTATGTAGCTGACAGATTTCTGGTACCAATACTGTTGTTTATGGAGAGGTAGCTGTCTTTCTGTTTTGTGAGATAAAGTATCATTGCTATAAATAGAATATCTTTGGATGAACACTAATTTAATACCTGCATTTGCCTTTATTGCAAACAGTCTGGATTTCAAGTTTTTTTCCTAGGTCTAATAAAGCTTAACAACAGTACTTTCCAGAAAGGAGCCTATGCCTATTGGTGTCTCTTGAAGAGAGAAGTAAAGTTGCCCTGAGTATAACCACTTATCTCACAGTGCTTACACATTGTAAAGACAGGAATTTGCACTTTAGATATGTAGAGTGGTAAATATCTCATGAAAGGACTCCTACAAACACACTTTGGTTTAGCTTGTACAAAAATACCTGAAGAAGACAAAAAGTGCATCTATTATGGAATTGTTGCTTAAGTTTCTTCACCATTCATAAGTTTCTTCACATTTTTTCAAAAGAAGTAGGTATTCTTGGACAGTGATTCATATATCCTTACAGGAAGTAAAAAACACAAAATGTGTCTTTTAGGTCTGTTTTCCTTTCCAATGGCTATAAAGAGTGTGTTGGGGAGGATTTACCTTAACCACAACAATTTCTAAAGGCTGTCTCATCCTGTCTGAGCTTGTTTGGGTTTTTTTGGTTTTGGTTGTCTCTCTGAAAAAATAACTCCATGTTCCGATCTACACAATGTCATTGTTCTACAAACTGAGGATTCTCCAGCATGTCTTTAGAGCTGGACAAACACATTAGATTGTCTATACAGAATATAAGTAAATGAGCTTCACATTCACAGTAGTTTGCTGCCTGACATGGATTAATTTATTGAACTAAATGAATGGGATTGTACAAATCATCATCAGAAGAAATTATCATATATGTTTATTTGATCTCTGGTGGTCTGTCTGAGATATGAAATGAAGGGGGCTTCTATTTATGTCCTATGTTCAAAAGCTGGGGAAAGAACTTACATTTGATCACTCATGGTTTTGTTTTGAATACATAAATTTACATAAACTTGCTGGGAAGTATTTAGTTACTGTTTGGTTTCTTTCCAGACATGCTAATCTGCTGATGTATTACTTCTTAAATCAATTTGAAACTAAAAAGGAATGATTTAAATTAAGTGATGTATCTTTAAAAATCAGAACTACACAAAGAAAAACAATCGTAATAAAAAAAAATTGGATGCCTATTTACACCTATTTATATTTATCATTATTTACAAGCAGCTCTCATAAGCTTGAAAATAAAACATTTTCCTTATCAACTAATTTTTAATTGGAAAAATATATAAAATATTTAAATCCTATTAGTACTCATTCTGCTTGTGTAATATAGTCGCTCTAAAGAATCAGAAGGAATTTAAGCAGCAAATGTTTGCTCTCTGAAGATAATCTCTTCTATCTCCCTCCCATGGCCACAGAATGGATAAAACTTGTTGCCAACACAAGCAGACATTTTCACATAAAAGATGGACAAAAAGCATCAGATCCACAGTGTTTTAGGAAATGGGATAACTAGGTAAAATGATTACCTATGGACACATTTATAGTGTCCTGCTTGGGTAGGATATTAAAGTAACTGTCCATTATACTCTTAACAGCTATAATCTCATAGAGTGCTATTCGACAAATGGTTCTCTGCTCCTGTAACGGCACTGGGCAGGGTCCTACGGCTCAGCTCAATTAAAACTACTCTGACAGGGCAAGACCGTTTTGGCAGACAGTACTATTGCTCTTTCGTATAAAAGAGCCCTGGGAACACAACAAGCAATCTCTGCACCATAATGGATGAAATAGAGCTAATGTTCAGTGATGCAGTACAGATTTACTAAGCTAATGCAAGCTGACTGTGCTTTGACATACCATACTCAGCTTTCTAGAAATGGTTTCACATTTTAATACTATGCTGTCTAGGTGTCAGTTTTGCTACTTCAGTCCTGTAGAGCATGTGAAATAACAAAATATTAGTTAGAGATTAATACTCAAAATTGGTTTTGAAATAACAAAAAAAACCAACACATGAATGTGCCATTATTTTTCTTATTTTTTCTTTAGTCTATGAACTCTTTTTTTTTCTTTATTTTCTTTTTTTTTTTCTTTAAAAACACCAAACTTCTAATCCATCTTTGTTTTCATATATGTTTTCCAGATTAAAGTCAATATCACTCTCTCTATATATGGTATATTGCTTTTCATAAAATACATTGCCACGGAGGCACCCACAAAACAAACAGCTGCCACTATCCAAAAATGGAGTTTATTGCAACCAGGGTTGCCAGCTTATTTAGGACACTAATTTGGGCTCCTGTATCAATTAAGAACTCTAAACTTGTTCGCTCCGGCCCCACGGGAATGTGTCTATAAGGTTCCCTGTTAGCAGACCATTCGCAAGAATTCACTATACCGAGGGGGAGACCTGAACCCATCACCACAGCACCTGGCTTTTTTGACACCTCTGGGTCCTCTCGCAGGGGTGTGAAAGCATTAACTGCGCTCTCCTGACAAGCAGTTGTTGCCTGTGCTTCTTTCAGCCCCCTCGCTTTCCTCTCCAGCAATTCCAGCAGCGCCCGGATATGGTCGGTGGGCATTTGGTGCAGCACTGCCCGCAGTATTCCCTGCGCTATCCCTTTCCACCACAGGTCATTCCTTGCTGGATCGTAAGTTCGACCCGGTTTGTCTCGGGAGAGTTTAGACTCCCACAGAGGAGGCCAGTCGAGGTGAGGTTTGCGACTGACTCGTCACACCCTCTTATTCCTGCCGTCTGTGCCGCCACCTGGATCGGCCCAGCCCAGCCCATGCCCATATATCACTATGTTGGAGAAAGTCTCTGCCCAAGTCATTACGTGCGCGGGCGGTTTCCGAGGGTTTTGTCGGTTGCATTCTATAACCCCCCAAATCCTTGCTCTGAGCGCCTGGGCGTGTATTTTAAAAGCATCCAGCAGGCCTTTAATGAGCGGCCAGAGGTGGTCAGGGTCCACCGGTGCAGCCATCAGGGTCTGTCTCCATTTGGGGTTCAGGGCAAAACCCCACAGAGCAGAATTCCTGTGGGCCCCCTCTCTCCCTCCCCCTTCCCTCCCAA
>VWZK01016240.1:0-38242 GCA_013396935.1 Baryphthengus martii
TTAGGCCATTCTATGATTCTATGAAAATAATTTCTCAGCTGTCCAATATCCAGAGCTGGAGCAGAATTCTCAAACTGGTCGATTGCCACTCAGGCACAAAAGCAGTCAGATGTTCAAAGTAGCTCTGCATCTGATGCCAAGAAGGGTCACAATGTTAGGCTTCCAAAATGTGCCTACTGTCCTCTTGCTAATCCTCTGTTTTTCCACCTGTCTCCCAGTTTCCAGTGCATGTGGATAAGCAGCGGTGTCAATGGGAGCCAGAGATGACAGCAAAAGGAGGAGGGGGATCAGTTCCAGTAACGAAGGGGACATGTACATTAACCTGATGGAGTGGGTGCAGAGGAAGGCCACAAACATGATCAGGTGGCTGGAGCAGCTCTCCTATGAGGATAGGCTGAGGGAACTGAGGTTGTTCAGCCTGGAGAAGAGAAGGCTCCAGGGAGACTTCATAGCAGCCTTCCAGTATCTGATGGAGGCCTACAGGAAAGCTGGGGAGGGGCTGTTTACAAGGGTGTGTAGCAACAGGACAAGGGCCAATGGTTTTAAACTAGAGCAGAGTAGATTTAGGTTGGACATTTGGAAGAAGTCCTTTACTATGAGGATGGTGGAACACTGGAGCAGGTTGCCTACTGAGATAGTGGAGGCCTCATCCCTGGAGACCATTCCAGGTCAGGCTGAAGGAGGCTCTGAGGAACTTGCTCTAGTTGCACATGTCCCTGCTCACTGCAGGGGGGTTGGACCAGATGACCTTTGGAGGTCCCTTCCTACTCAGGGTATTCTAAGATTGATTCCATGATTCAATTCTACGATCAATTCTATGATTCTATGATCTTACAATTCTATGATTCTACGATTCTAGGTACAGCACCTCTGTGGAAGTCAGCTTCCTCCTCTGTCTTCACTCCTCCTATAAATTCATTATAGCTCATGCCAAGCAGCAGCTTCTGCACTTTTACGGCTTTTCTCTGTGGCCTATGACCGCTTTTGGCACTGTGCTGTGGTATATATTGTGTACTGTACCGAACTCTGCCTTTGGCTTGTGGGGAGAGATCAGAGAACAGCAATAATATGGATCTTTCTGCTCTATGCAGCTGCCAGTTTTCACAAAACTGTGAGCAAATTCAATTATTACTAGATGAAAAATACAGCAAAAATAATACTTTCAGTTCAAAAGCTTTTAGGGGACATAGTGAGGGAAGGGGAAACAAATAAAGGGGAAAAAGTAAACACAAAGCTTCATTTTTCTAGGTAATTAGATTTAAAACTACTGGCAAATGGCACCACCGTGGACTTCACACACTAATTGAGCACAGGATAGCCTGCAGGTATCAATAGGAATCCATTAGGAATACAATGGAAGTGTGAGGTCGTGCTTGCTGCAACCTGTAAAAGATCTACCACCGGGCCCATTAAAGTCTCTTTCAAGCTAATTTTAAAGAAGTGTGAGTAATTACCAGAAAGGCTGAAGAGGGAGAGAGAGAGAAAACCAGGGAGAAAAAGGAAATGCAGTAGTAAAATCTAGGCTGAAAGTCTGGCTGCTGAATTGTGCATGCTCCCAAACAGGAAGAGGACACAGCTGAGAGAAATGGAAATCCTCTTGTTCATGAGTAACTGAGTGGGCACTGACCTGGGGAATGTATCTTCATTGAGAGTCCAAGAGCTTGCAGCCTCACTGGTTGTGTAGTATGACCCCATTTGAGAGCACAACTAGTCCCCTGGAAACCCCTGTTTCCATGGCCTACAGCTCTCTGGAGAAGCTCCAGATAAAACTAGTGAATCCAGAGGATTTGCAACTTGCCACACTGAAAAAGGATATGAATTCTGCTGATTCCTGAGGTTCCTCCATCTCTCTTTCTTCTGAGATATTAGGGTTTTTTCCTGAAGGCTTTGGACATTTGTCTTTTGAAAAGTAACTCTGTGAAGTGCTGAAAGAGGAAATAGACAAAATGATATTTGAAAACTGCACCCTCTGCAACTACTTCAGTTACCCTTACAGTCTTTGGCTACACTGACCCAGGGCACAATAAGAAAAAGCAGAACAGGGAAGGTTCCTTTAGCAACCTTAGCACATGGCATCAAGATCTGCCTAATACACATCTGAAACTACCTAGTCCATATCAACCTGTGACAGGTTAATTTTTCGTTTGAAATTTTGATTTTTTCCAGATTTATGTCATGCATTTGCCTGTGTCAGTGAATGTTATCCCAGTTATTTTACTCATTTTAATAGGGGATCTTAGTAATGTGGATAAGTCACTCAGACTTATCTGCATAATACCTAGGAGCTAAATAGTCCAGTTCAGTGCATCAAAGCTGAATTAGTTTCTCTGAATTTCCTCATGGATCTCCTGGCTTGATGAAGAACTCCATCCATTATGGAAATCTGAAAGCCAGAAAGCATAAGGAAAAGGTGAATCTGGTGCCAACCTATGTCATCCCAGAGAATCTTCCTTGAGAAAGCTGTACTTCTTGTTGCAGTCAGCTAAAAAACACAAGGACAGGGAGGTGCTGACAAAGAGCAGGATGAGAAACAGAGGGATGAACCTTCCCATAAAGTTACCATCAGCAACAAAAGTATCTTTTCAGAAAAAAAAGAACTTTCTCTATTTTTCTCTTCTCTATTTCTCTTAGCGGTATCCTGCCCGTTATTTCTCCATGTTGAACTGCTAGTCAGCGCTTGTTTCGATTAGAAACCCTACACCAGCATGACTGCCAGGATTTTAAACCAGCCCTCCTCACTCTGTCTCTTTCCCATAAGTTGTGTTGATGCATCAGAGAGCTGAAAAGCTGAGCTGATGTGGGTTTAGAGGTTTTGTGGAAATGCAGCTCAGCCACAGAGGGTTTGCTCCAGAGCTGGGACTGCAGCAGAAGGATCTCTAGATGCAGGGAAAGGAAGAGCCTGTGCCAGAAATAGCTGTGGTGCTCTAGCAGGCCCCACAAACCACCAAGCAAACACTGTCTTCCTGTAAATTACAAAAAAGGGAGCATTGAGCAATTCCTCATGTGTCCCAGATGGGCTGCAGAGGGAGGAACTCCACAAGCAGGGTGCCAGGGTGGGTGGAGGTGGGGAGGGAGGATGGATGTGTACCAGGAATGTGCCTCACAGAGTCCAGTAACTTCTGATCTCCTGACAGTCCTTCTACTTCTCCTGCTCAGGACTATCCTGAACAGCATAAGATTCTCCCTCTGGACGGTCTGGATCACTACACTTTTTACTTAACCAGCCATGAAATGCAAGCATAATTCTTCATTAAACAAATGAGTGAGAAAGGCATATGCAAGATGCACAATTTGGGTCGGGTCCAGGCTGGTTGGATTTTCTGCAGGGACTGAATGTCAGCTGTCTAGATGCAAGCCATGAGTTTTCATGACTCTGTCACAGTTTACCTTTCAACCTTTCCCACCAGATGATGTGAACAGAGCCCACAGGCAGGAGTTTCTGCACAAAACTGGATGGAAGAGAAGCTGGAAATGGGGAATAATGTTGGTTAATGACTTGGTAACACTTGAATGATGTTGGTTAATGACCAGGTCTGCTTCTACTGTACATGGCTTTTATATTTCCTGCAGGTCATTGGTGTCCTAAGCACCATGTGCTTTCATTCCACGACCATTCATGGCACATGGTACTTGTTAGTAGCTTTGGCAGTTTATAGTGGCTCTGGCACATAATTTCCATTACGGTCAGTTCCTGTAATCTGATGAATCTCATAATACTATAATTAATTTCTTACAGCTCCCCTCTTGCCATCCTGCAAATGTCAAGGATCTCAGCTCCCATTTTAGAAAAATGTTTCCCACACTCGTGTCTGCAAATTTCTTGAGTGAACCATAAAGTTCTGAGAACATAAGGCAGATAAATGAAGTCACAGCTACAGTCTTAGACCAAGGAGACTAAGTAAGTCACACTTCCCAAAAACTTCCGGCCAGTAACACTGTGTGTCAGACCACGGTCACTATATGTGAGTACTCTGCCATGGGCTTAGCAACACTGTAAAGAAAAAGAAGGGGGAAGTCAACCAATTAAAATGTCTTAAATCCATGATTTTACAGACATATTGTAAGGGAACTTAGCCACAAAAAAGAAAGCTTGACTTTTTAAGTATACTCTGAGCCTTGCACTGATACTGTAAATGAGCATCCTGTACCCATCTCTCCAGAGGAGAATCAGCTCCTACAGCTTGAACAAGCTCCTCCACTGAATCCAAGCTTCCAGACAGAGATTTTGCACAGGCTATGACAAGCTGCTTCCCAAATTGCATTGTTCCCTTTGGATCCAATAAACCCTCATCTGGGTCCTCATGTGGGGCTGCAACAGACTTTGTAGTTTCCTAGAGTGGTAAGATCACAGCGCTCTCAGCCTGCATAGAGCCCAATGTTTTAGAAATTGTCTGCTAATAGTTTTCGTGTTTTCTCTGGCAAACCACAACATCCCAGGGGGTCTCCAGGAGAAACCTGCATGGAAAACATGTGCTATGATCTGATATTGCCTACCTGATCCTTCTGGAGCAGAAAATCTGAATTCATCACTGTAACAACACAGGTTTCTGGGCAGGAGGCCAAAGTCCTTGCTCCTTGGTGATGAAATCAGATGTGAGGTGTGACCATGGGAGGCAGTGAACTGTGGAAAGAACCTTTCGTTTCTTGTGATCTGCGATACCTTAAAACAGAACAACCGTGTCTCCAGTGACAGCAACCAAGTATCCAGTCTTGGCATTGATGAGCTCATCAGCTCTCATCCTAATAAGTAAGTGGTAAGTGTTAGAGATACGTCTTGCTTGGAGTGATTTATTAGGTGATTCCAGGATAGATGCAGGGGTGAATTTTATTTTCATTCACTATTCTGCAGAAGAGCTCCGATGAGTCTGACCAAGGAAGTCTATTACAGCTCATGTGTGTATAGGGATGGAGAAATGTTTCTTCTATGTGACAACAATACAAATGGGAAACAAATGCTGTTCTCCACGATATGCAGTCTAGAGACAAGTAAATATGTGTGAAGGTTTGGGAACAGCAGTTTTTCACCCAGTGGAGGTGTCCAAGGAGTTAGGAGCAGAAATCATACAATTTCTGATTCAAGGTTAGCCTATTCCTTAGTGCAGTGGGCTGTGGAGCATTTGAGGGAGGGTCTCCTCTCCCTCTACTCTGCTCTGGTGAGACCACACCTGGAACACTGGATCCAATGCTGGGCTCCCCAGTTCAAGAGAAGCAGAGATCTATTGGAAGAGTTCAACAGAGGCTATGAGGATGATAAAGGGACTTGAACATCTCTCCTATGACAAAAAGCTGAGAGAACTGGGGCTGTTTAGTCTGGAGAAGAGAAGGCTGAGAAAGGGATCTTAATAATGTCTATAAATATCTAAGGGGTGGGTGTCAAGTGGAAGGAGCCAGTTCCTTTTCTGTGGTGCTCAGTAACAGGACAATAAATAATGGGTACCAGCTGTAACACAGGAGGTTCTCCTCAACATAATGAGAAATTTCTTTCCTGTGAGGGTGATGGATCCTGGAACAGGCTGCCCAGAGAAGCTGTGGAGTCCCCTTCTCTGGAGAATTTCAAAACCCACTTGGATGAGTTCCTGTGTAGCCTGCACTAAGAGATCCTGCTCTGGCAGGGGGGTTGGACTTGGTAATCTCTTGAGGTCTCTTCCAACCCCTAACATTCTATGATTCTATGATTAGATTTTTTGTGCTCCTCAGCTTTAAGGTAAAGCATGTTCTCGAAGGAAAAGACAGGACCCTGGGGATAGGATCCTTTCCACCTAACATTTTCTGTCTGCAATAAAGGTGCTTCTGTCAATGGTGGGCTTTTCAGTACAAATGGAAACCTGCAGTGTAATTAGAACTGGAGAACATGATGTCCAAGGGCTACTTTGACTCAGATACCCCAGGAGACACCTACCCAGTGCAGAAGCCCACATTTGGTCTGATGGCCCCAGACCTGCTGTCCTTTCATGAAACAGAAGGGGAAAATTATTTAGTCTCTGGTATGCAGCAGGACCCATGTTCTTCCTGTCTGCAAGAAAAACTGCTTGTTCACTCACTGTTTACATTCATTTTGCCTTTGAAGAAGCATAATCCTCAAAATACCTACTGGATCTGCTGGCACGGGGTGCAGGACAAGCTTCCTTATAAGTGACCTTGTCATTTTGTGAAAGGAACACGGAAACATCTTAGCATTCCTTTTCAAACACAGCCCCCAGGCCATGCTCTGGCCAGATAGATTGTGTTCCAGTGTCCCAAGATCCAGGTGTGAAACTGCTGAGGGCAGGAATGCTTCCCAGAAAGTTGAAGGAAAACCACTCCAAGCTCCAGGTTTACTGGGAAGGAGCAAAGGAGTTTTAGTATCTGACAAGAGCTGTCATGCATGGTGCATAGCTGCAAAGAGACACAGACCCATCTCCCCAGTTTTTCATGCCCCACTCCTCCCTAGTCCACACACAGAACTCAGGGTTGTGTCCATCAAATGATATATCAAATCCTCGCTTTCCCTCACCCTACGAAATCACCAGCCTGTTGGGCAAAATTCCTGCACATCCATCTCCCTATCTCAGTTCACCAACAGGCTTTCTGGCTGCTAACCAGGCTTTCTGGCCAGATCAGTATCTTGGCAATGAACAGAAACTTCAGAGGAGAGAGAGGGAATAGCAGGAGGTGGCCAATTTTTCACTCTCGGGAAAGAAGACAATGGTCTGAGTCCTTTTCACTGTGCAAAGGGGGAGATCAAAGCTGTTGTTGATGTGGTCAGTATTGCGGGTTAAGGAAAGCAACATCTAGCCATCCAGGGCTGCGAGCGTCTGTATCTCGCATGCCTGGTAGCTGAAGTGCCTGCAAGATCTAAGGAGGAGCTGGTATTTACATGTCTGCGTGTGTGCCTCTGTGTGGGAGTAGGATTTGTATATATTATAAGGAGAAACTGTAGATGTAAACAATCCAGTCTGATATCTGAAGCCTGGCTCAAAGACCATTAAAATCAGCACAAGTCATTCCTCTCACTGTGATGGATCTTGGGCACATCTCTCCTTGCCCCTCCCCAACACATGTATGACCTCAGGGCTGTTCCCTGCTGCATATCCTCAGTTAAACCCTGTGAGCAACAGGGCTTCCCATGTGCATCACAGTGGCTGTTTTACAGGGAACTGCTGAAGATGCCCCCTCCTCTGATGTTCACACCCTGCAGATACTTAAAGGCAAGTGTTGCTCATTCATCACTCCTTGCTCAAGATACCAAGATCCCATTGTTTGATTTGGTTTTGTAAATTGGCGCCACCAGTTTTTTTTCCATCTTTTGTATTGCTTTTATCTGAACACATGCCAGCATCATCTCCCTCCCCAGGAGCCGAGTTTGAGATCAGAAGAACTCATCATCTCATCACCTTCCTCCATACCCTGGTTTATCATGTTTCTACCACCTTTGCTTGAACTGCTTTAGTCTGCAGCTAAAGTATCCATTTCTGAAAAGCCTTTGTGTTGAATTTGCAGACATCAAAAGCTGATCATCTTTTTGCTCTAATGGCTACAGTCTGTACAGTGGTGGTGTGACTTTTGCTCCTCTGGATTTGTCAGGTTTCTACTGTGCTGTCATGTATAAAAGAGCTCTTTAAGATCATATCGTTTCCATATAAGTGTGTTTATAACCTATAAACAAGCCACTTCCCTGTCTTCTTTCCAGTAAGATCACGAGTTTGTGTTCCTGAAGACTTTCACTGTAAGGCATTTTATTTCACGCTTTCCCTTTTTAACAGCCTTTAAAATTGTGGATGCTGAAACAGGACCAAGCATTAGTGTATCAGTCGTAAAGATTAACATTTCCACTCATCACTCCCCCATTTATACCCATTTATTGCCACAAATTGCAACAGCTTTGCCACAACATTGAGTCAGAGGTTGAATTTGAGATACTCCTCTCTGCATTGCAAACCCTTGTTACAAACATTGCTGTCTGCTCTCCTCCTCTTTGTCCTTCCCTAAATACCACCCCACCACATGGATTTCTGGACGTGTTTCATCCAAGTCTTGACCAGGCTGAACAAGGCCATTTAGTTTTTCTGTCCCAATAACATCACAGGTCAAAGTGGAACAAACAGAAAGTGAAGGGTTGAGCTTGAGCCATTGAAGTGGATCAAGACCTACCATGGGGGAGCCGTGGACAGCAGTGTAATGTTCTGCATGAACATGCAGGAGATGTGTTCAGGGATAATATACTTGCCTAGATAGAGAATTTTTTTTAATTCCAGGGTATTATCTGATCTGGAAAAATGCTAAACTGCTGCAGTATCAGTCTATTGCTACACAATGAAGGGGAGCTGTATTCCCCCTCTAACATACACACTGTAATTGCATGGCCCTTGCAGATAATCAACCGTGCCTAAGTAGACTCGTTTCCCTGCATTAAATCTGTATTAGTTGTTCTCTCCCCACCCCAAAATTTTCTCTCTCAGACCCACACCCTTTTATTATAATAGATAATGTGAAGATCTCTCCCAAATAATTTGGTGGGTGTATTAGGAAGAAAGAAGTTTCAGCCCTTTTGGGAAGAAGAGAAGGTCTGAGGGAGACAGATATTACAAGAATATTCAGACCCCATGCTGCAAGTTGAAAGGTGATCACATGTATATTCATGAATACATATGTAGTCCTCTCACTTCTGCCATACATTACGGTCTGGTTTCAGCAGCCAAGGCTTTCCATAGTGCTTTCTGCCACAGAGTGGAACTAGGAGATAAAATTGCATTGCTTGATTACTGTAACTCCACATCCAAAACACTGCACACTTGCAGTGTGAGCCAGGGCTCTTAAGGATAGACACAATCATGCACTTAGCCTAAAAATCCTGTATTCTGCTCTGAAAATGGGCTGCTCATCTGGGAAAGATGCATAGTGAAACACTGACATTTACTAACACCTCTCCTACACTCTATACCCCAGCATCTCCCAAAGCTCCCACTGATTTGTCCTTTTGCCCATAGCCTCCCAGGTACAATGATGCTCTCTGACATGCCTTTGTGTGGGGGCCAGCCTAAGGAGACCCATTAGGGCAGATGGTGGCTGGAACAGAATAGCCAGGTGGTGGTAAATGTAGAAGAGGGGAGAGTGTGCCAGTTATGGCTGCAGTTTGGCCAACAGAAGGGAAATAAACATTAGGTTAACACTTCTCATTACTTTCACTCCTGGCAACTTGTCACTGTAGAAAACTGCCTGCTTTATGAAATTAAATGTTCTTATGGCAAGTATTTATTCCAGATAATCATGGAATCTAAGATAGAATGGGAGAGTATCTCGTAAAGCAAGAATAACCACCAGGAGAAAAGTTCTTGCCAGGAGCAGTGTACTTGTAACAAAGGATGACTTTTTTCTGAAATGGAGTCTACTTCAGGGCTGCCCAGAGGCCAAAAGCAGACCTCAGAGCTGAGGGACTCCTCCTACCATGGAAAATGGGATATAAGGGAGGGAAAAAGGGACAAGCTACCCCTCTATTCAGAGTGAACCTCTCAGGAACTCACCTCCAGTCCTTTTCAGAGCCTGGAAAAGTAGCTTTGAAATGTATCGCTTATCCTGAGGTAGTGGAAAGTCTTCACTTCATCCTGAGTGATATTCTGAGGTTGTCTGGAGAGCTCCCTTTGACTGTGCAGTTTCCTCTGCTCCTGGTGTGGACAAAGCACTTGGAGAACATAACATGAAAGCAATCATAATTGAATCTACAAAGCTTTAAATCAATGAGAAAACCAAAAAAGTGTAAGTAATGTTTTTATTTTGTGAAATTCTAAAAGACGAGATTCTAATTTGAAACTAAACTTCCCATATGGGAGAAGCCACAGCAAGCAGGACTCAGTACAAATCACTGCTGGAGTTTGTCATGGGCTTTACTTTATCCAGTACTAGTGAGAATCAGAAAACTACCTTCTCCAAAACAAATCCTGACAGGACAGGGAGGAAGAGAGTGTGTGAAGGGGCAGACCCCACAATCCCTATGACTAAAGGAGAAGCTTGTTTGCATTGGAAACGCTTTAATATTATGTCCGTAATCCACAGATTTTGTTTTTTGTCTCCTGCAAGACTGCATTCAGAAATGGTAGTGCAACCCTTCATGGCAGTTTTCAGAGTCAATCCACCTACAAAGGAGAAGAAGTACATAGCGTGCATCAGGAAAACCGATTTCGTTAGCTATTCCCTCCCTGGCCAATGAGGTTCCCATTTCCACCCCAAGAACTTCTCATGCCTTACATCCAGTTGGATCCAAACTCACCAACACATTCCTATCTGTTCCCATACCCTGAACAAATTTGAAGAATCAGCAAGGTCACCTCGGTTGACTTGAAATACAAAGGTTTTTTCTTTTCTATCTTTCTGCTGAACAAATGTGGTCTTTTTTAATCTAAACATTGTAATTTAAAGTTTGAAAAGCTTTTAAACAGTTTCTTTCTTGCATTTAAAGATTCTTCTGTTCAAACATTGCCTAGATTCCTAAAGAAGCCAAGGCTATGTGATAGTACTCAAAGTGTTCATTGTCTCTTCTCTCTGATCCACTCATGACATTTGAGCTGGATGACTACCTCTCAGCCAAACGTTACAGGGGAGTGAGAAATTTCAAAGACATTACAGGCCAAGCCATTTATTCAGATAAGTCCATTCTCTAAGACCTACAGGATTTAGTCAAACTAACAGAGAAACCCTACTCACATACCCACTGAGGGAGAGTCTGAAATCCAAATTTATCCTTTGCCAACACTAGAGCATCTATCTGAGAAATAGACTTGAGAAGTTACTGGGTGCCTAACTCTCCATTCAGGTATTTTTGTTCCCATTGTTCGCTTTTGCTCACACTGCTAATGTTTCTCTGATGCACAAGCTACAGAGGTCTGGGATATTCTGCTGGACATTTTTATCTCAAATAACACAGATAATGCATAAGGACACTCCATTAGTTCTTCACGTTCCTTTGCTCTCCTACGTCACTGCTTCCTCTGCACAGCAAATCACTCTGCCTATGTACCAGATTGCTTCAGGAGTTCAGTTGTGCTCCGGACCTCAGTTATGCCATGCTATGAGGAATCTCAGCAGTTATCTGTTCATGATGGGGAAGGAGGAATTAAAAAACACCCCATCTCTTTTATCAGCTTTAAGGATGTTCAGTGTCCCTTCCTCATTTTTTCCTTCATTCTTTTTGCCCATTTTTATTTCACTGTAATGCTTCATCTTAGACTGGTTTCACGCACTTAACCAAAGAGATGATCACAGTACCAAATAAAAGGTAGTTACCAGAATTTATTAACCCAGCAAGGTCAACGCACTGGGTTTCAGATCCAGTGCAGTTTACGACTTCGTTACCACATTGGAAGGAGTCCATGGTGTAGCAAGCAGGACACTGGTACCCATTGGGCACGTTGTCCTCTGGTGGCACTGGAAGGAAAGAGATGAATTGTAATTGTTTTTAACGAGGGAAGGAGAGGAGCAAGCCAGGTGATGGCTTCACCTTGGGACAGGGCAGACAAAGAGGGGACGAGATATAAAGAAAAAGAGAGCTCACATGAGACAGAGATTGATCGACAGTCGGCGCCTGTGCAGCAAGCCACCTGACTTCTTCCTTTTACAGTCCCATAGTTCATGGTGATAGGGCCAAGATGGCACATGCTGGATGACAGACAGGACTTGATTGATGAAGGGATTGCTAACCCTCCTGTAATGAAACAGAAGGCAATATCAAGTTGTTAACCACAAGGTTACTCTTTCCCCTCCCTTTTGTTCCTACAGCAGCAACTGCTAAGCAGCTGTCCTGGGGCCTGAGAGGGTTCTGGGAACAGTAGAGCTCCCCCTAAAAGCAGCACCAGTGATCTTGGTGGTCTTAGAGGAATGAGGGTGCTACCACATCTGATACACCAGTAGGGAATTTCCCCTCCACGTTGTGCTTATAAAGAGGAAGGGATCACAGCTCCTCACAGCCACAGTTGGTGTTGTTCACCTTAGCCACAATGCCACAACCGCAGAGCTTATGAGGTGACCTACATGCCTCTGATGCATAACCCACTCTTCTTCGTGCACAGTCCACAGAATACACAGTCCATTGCAGCCACAAAAGTCCCTGACACAGGCAAGTCTAATCTTTCCCATGAGTCAAACTCAAAAGGTGTAATGTATAGCAGAACAGTTACATTGAGTTTACTGAGGTCCCTCCGGTGCTTCAAGGATGAATGGTGGCTTTGCACAAGCAGAAGGAAGATACACTCTGAAGGTGCCAGCACCAAAGCTAGCAGGATATGAACCAACCTCCAAAGTCAACAGTCAAATCATTGAAGCTAGGCAGTGACTGAGGCCATGCCACTGGCACAAACAAGTGTGCAGTCGTGTCAGGCTTCAGCATCCATCTTTGGCTTATCAACCATGAGGGCAAGGTGATATCTCAGTCCTGGTTGTGCCACCTGGCTGTCTGATACCCCCTTACCTCCTCAAGGAAGGAAGTCAGATGCAGGCCAGTTTCTACTTCCACTCATTGCCAGTGCACCCTGACTGCTAGACTCCAGCATCCTTGTGTCTTTCACGGTCCTGCCTCTCAACCCAATTACACCTTAGCCAGAATTTAAAGCCAATGTCTCCTCCCAGTATGCTGCCTAGGTCTTTTACTCCACAACTAAGAACCAAACCCTCCCAGTAGGAAACTGCTGCTCAAGATAGAATAGAGATCATTTCCCATCCCAAACCATCCTGATCTCTGGTCTTCTGTCAGTGAAAATGAAAATGAACAGCTTATCCAAGGGCTCACCATAAGGACAGTTACAGAGGTGGGAAAAGATACCTATCTGCATCCCCACTCCAAAAACCATGCTGGCCCACAGCTGTAGCAGATGTCTCACCTACCTATCTTGACCTCATAGAGAATGATGCCACAGGTATCTTCACTACCACTACAGTTTCTCATGGGGCCAAAGCAGCTTTTTCCAACACTGTGACACACCTCGCACTGAAGGGAGATTCCTGGAGAAAGAAGAAAGACATATTCCTGAGTACCAATCTCTGACAGATCTCACTTCCCCTTCCATCAGTGTTTTGCATTAGCATTTGGTCAGCACTTTTCACAGCCTTTTCCCCTTATTTTCTCTGTTTCATTGCTCAATTTCTTGGTTCTTTTTTATTGTGCCTAGTACTATTTCTTCTAGTATGAACTTGAATTTGGGAGAGAGGAAGCTATTTTGGGACAGCATTTTGTGTTTTGACAGCTGATACCCAGCCAGCTTCCCTTGTCTCCTACACAATTTGCTAAGGAGAGCATCCCTGCAAATCCTTCTGTCCTGGTAGGTATTCAAGTGTCCCTGGATTCCCAGGCCCAAATCCTGTCTTTGCAGTGAGCACAGACACCCAAAGATCTGGGGGTCAAGAGGCTACCAGCGAGTATTGGCTGTGCTATGTACAGACTGAGAGATGACATATCGCTTTGTAGACATTAGGGGAAACCACTTTAGCAACTGCCTGATGGAACTTCTTGAGCAGGCAAGAATATCAGGCAGTCAGCATGAAAAATTTAGACAGGAATAAAGTGTTTATCAACAGAGGACAAACGACATATGTTCCCTGACACACATTCACTGGGATCCAAGGGTCCAGCATGTAGATTAAGATGTCCAGGGCATGTATCAGTTCCTTAAATCCAGCTGCAATCTAAAGCACCTTGCAGTGGCTGTGACATCCACATGAGGCAGCAGGTCTAGCACAAGCCGTCCAAGACACCAGGGGTCTTCTGGAACAGAGCTGAAGGACAGCTGAGATGACACGTAATATCTAAAATGTCACACAACACTGGGTGGGAGCGAAATACATGAGTCCCTAAGTTTGTGGTAAATAGTGGTTAGAGATAAATTCAGCTAGCCAACTGTCTGCTTCATAGCAACATGGATCACTCCCACTACTGTCCCAGGTAGATCACTGTTGACCATCATGGGAGCTTAGACAGCCAGTTCACATTGTAAGGCTACAGCTTCATCTGTGTATTGGCTCACAGTATCCAAGATCCCTCAAGACCAGTCACCCCTCTACAACACAAATCCTCCTAGATGAGGAGTTCATAAAACTTAGACAAGAGGAACAGCCCCACATGCAGAGTGTCTATTCCCAGACCACTTCCATGTGCCACATCCCTGCAGGTCCCAGCGGAAAACTCACCTGGGTCCAGAAAAGCCAGGAAGAAGCTGAGGCTAAGGAATGCTTTCATGCTGAAGGGGTGTAAGCACAGGGAGCTGCCAAGTCTTGCTGAACACAGCACTGAGTGCCACAAGGGCTTTATAAACTGGAAGGAAACAGGGTGCTTTGGGGAAGTGCAAGTTGGGGAAGTGCTCTAAAGAGCATAGCTGCTGCAGAGCACTAGCACCAACATCTATTTTTTTCATTAAAAACACAAGTTCTGTGTTTTCCACTGCATGAGTAATGCTGTTTCTCTTTCCCTAGTCCAAAGTATACAGCCTGTGGGGAAAGAAAGGCTTGCCTGGGGCCTGTCAGGTATATCTCTGATGCAGATTTTGTTTGAACAACTTTCAACCTCTGCCATGCATATGAATGATGGAGAAGAAACCATTTGAACAGGCCTGTTGTTCTCTCACTGTTAGACCCAAAGAAGCAAAGTATAGTAAGGGCCAGCCAGGAATTTTCCTCATGGCTGAGTTTTTGCTGGCTGGTTTCCCATCTGCCTTCCCATCAGACAGTCAGGAGCTCTCCTGTCCCAAGTACAGCAGCAAAGCAGACAGCGGCAAAGTAGTGAGCTTCCTCTCCAAGCTGGCATGCGGCTTCTGTTTACAAAACGACTGCCAGTGCACACCTTGAAGCGGGCTCAGTCAAGGGTTTCTGGGGTGGAATATGTCAGAGCTGCAAAACGGGTCCTCCAGGGTGCAGGTTTTGGTATAAAACACTCGGAAGTTGATAAGAAAGTCTTTTATTGTACCGCTGGGCTTTAAACCAAACCAGACAGTAGGGAGAAAGCATTCATGTGGCTATGAGACAGCCTGGTCACAGCTCAGGTGATGTTATAGAGTTTTCCATGCCCTGAGATCTCATGATGAGCTAATGCCAAGAAGCAGCAACCAGCTGCCATCCATTCAAAGGCTCTGTGCCCTAAGTGCAGGTTTTATCAGGGTGTACTGCCTCACTGAAACCATTCACTGCTCTGAAGCTGTCTTCTATACTTCTGTCCTGGACATAGCCAGTTAGTTGGTTTATGGTCTTCCAGGACTTTTTGCCTTGACAGCAACAAAGAACTAAAATACCCTTGCACCCCATCTCGATTGCAGTATCAGCTTCTTGGGTGAGATATTGCTCCAGGTAGACTTTTTGCTGTGTAGCATAGCAGGAGTACTGGGCTCATCTTGCCTCCAAACAGAAGGGCAACCCAAACAACAAGTCCTCCAGAGCAGGGCCTTGCAGACCAAATATGGAGGGATAAAGAATCACAAATATTTGCAATGAGGGCAGTGAAACACTGACCTAGGTTGCCCAGAGAGGTGGTAAGATGCCCTATTCCTAGAAACATTCCAGGTCAGATTGGACAAGGGTCTGAACAATGTGATCTAGTTGAAGATGTCCCTGCTTATGGCAGACGAATTGGGACTAGATGACCTTTAAAGATCCCTTTTAACCCTAAATCATTTTAGGATGCTATGATTCTAAGGGCTGCTTGTGGGGATGTATCACATGGCAGGGAAATCTGGTGTGCTATGGAGGGAGTTGCACCTTGAACCTGACAGGACTAGGTGTTTGATTGAAAAGCAGAGGGGTTTCACTGCTGAGGTTTCCTACTGATTGGTAAATGAGCTCAGTGCTGTTCCTGGCTCTCCTGCAAATAAATACATTGAAAGAAATCACAGATCTCTCTTTTGATTTGATTGTCTGTTTCTTGCTCCCACCTTACTATCTGCTTTTCCCATTTGTTCCTAACCTCTTCAAAAGAAAATTGGTCTTCTGGCATTTCCAAACACATCGAGTAGTCCAGTGGGAACTCTTCTTAGCTAAGCCCACAGCGTGAGAATGAGAATGAGAAATAGAAGTTAGTGCAGTCACACTGGGTAAAAGTATGGGTCCCCCAGCATTCATAAAGTTGTTATCACAAGTAGGCAAGTGAGAATGATGCAATCATCTTGAATTTCTTTTTCAGCTCAGAAATGGTCTCACGCCACAGTACATATGCTATAACGAAGTTAAAGTTCTGACTGCAGCCAGTCCAGGATTAAGATTCATCCCTTGGTTTTAAATCTCAGACTGAACAAAACCCTCTCCCCAGGCAGGCTAGGGTACTCAGATCAGGGTGATGCTGTCATTTAGTTACCTGTGGATCTACAGATATAGATAGGGATATGGGTGGATGTGGCTGTCTCTCATGATTTTCATTTCATACCCTATCATTTAAGATGATTACTGAAGTGCCTGGGGGATTTTCCCTGAATGACATGACTGCACTAGTCCCACTTAAGTATATTGAACATACCCATTTTCCACCTCTTGTGTGGGGTGTGAGGCTCCAGACTTTTTCACGTGCATTTTTAGAGATGAAACCAAGTGTAGCAAGGAGGACCCACAACCTCACAGTTAAGACTTGTGAGAGAAGGTGGGAACAATAAAGATCCTCAGGAGACACCCAGTCATACCACATCTACCTGCAGAAACAAGGGCCGGAGAGGAAAAACTAGCATAGGAAACTTACATTAGGCATGGGTGAATTTTCTAACGGTGGCAATAGTGAAGCTAATTTCCTGGGAAGGCGTGGATCCTCCATAAATGGGTGGCATGGAAAAACAAGCTAGAGAAATATTAGGGAATGTTTTAAGTTGATATGATCCTGCTCCTGGGCTGAAAGATGGATTAGATGCTTTATCTCAAGATCCTCTCTAAACTGGTTGCATTAATTTTAATTTCATGATGTTCCTGAAAATGCCTGTCTTCTGCCGCACGTCCATATTTCCGGAAGCAAAGGATGGTGATAATACGATAGTCAAATTCTACCAGGGGCTGGGGAGGTCAGAGAAATCTGTGAGGTGAGAAAAGTTAGAAATCCAGACCTGAAAGTGTGATTGGCAGGAAGGTGAGAAGAAGTTGATATGTTCACATGAAAGGTGTTCAAGAGCACAGGTAAAATTCATATGTGAATTTGTCATGCAGGATTGTGGCAGAAAATGACAGTGTGTTTCACAGAATCATAGAGTCATTTAGATTGGAAAAGACTCTTAGGATCATCAAATCCAACAATGAACATGATGCTACCAAGTCCAACAATAAACCCTATTCTCAAGAGCCACATCTACAGGTCTATTAAATACCTCCAAGAATGGTGACTCTACCACTTGTTCTAGTGTTTGATAACTCTTTTAGTGAAGACGTTTTTCCTAATATCCAATCTAAACCTCCTCAACACAACTTGAGGCTGTTTACTCTTGTCCTAAGGGCCCAAGCATAAACATACGTCATCAAAGCGTGAAGCTAATTAAACAGATTTACATCACAGCTGAAGAATCCAGGTGAGAAAGCTCTGAAAAAAAGAAGTAAGAAAAGCAGCAAAGGTGTGGCAAAGAAAGGAAAATATAGAAAGGGCTGGAGGTACATAGCTTGTGTAGGAGATGCTGAAGAAAAAAACTTAAACAGACGTAACTGGAGTTAAAATAGAAGAAGATGCTCAAGAGAGAACAACAATGATGGCTTGAAGAAAGACATGAGATCAGAGCTAAGAATAAACTCTTTGATGATGAGATCAGCTGCAGATAAGATGAGAACCCTGTTGCTATAGTGAAACATTTGGGAACAAGATGGAATGACAAGGTGTGCACCTGGGTTGAGGATGAAGATGTCATGGGTCTTGGACCAGGCAAGCAGCCTGCAGCTGCCAGCCCTCATCTCTTGAAGTTGCTGTGGCTCCAAGAAATGTTAGCACCATGATGAAGGCTCCCCTCCCAGCACCTGGGAAGCCAGCAAAGCACTTTCTGCAATGGCAGACAAAAACAAGAACCTAAGCAGAAGCTTTTGCAATGCAACTGTTCAGCTCAGAGGCACAGCTCAGAGTGGCAATCTAAATACAACTAACAAGTCTCACTAAATGCCTTGTGTGCAGGTACCCTGGCCTGCAGACTTTTGGCAAACTGGCCATATTCATTTTAGATTCACTGAGGTCACTAATTTTGTGAAACCACCTTTGGTTCAAGAAGCCCCAACACTGAAGTAGCTGAGGTTGGCAGAGTAGTACAGAACCAGGACTATCCTACATGTTCTGTTGTTCCTCATGGCTCTGCTTATGTCCACTCTTTGGTTTTGGAGTGGTTTTTTGTCATTTTTGTTTTGTTTTTTTGTGGTTTTTTTTTAATTTTTGCATTTTCGTTTTTTTTTGTTGGTTTGGTTTATAGTTTTTTTTGTATTTTTTTAATAGGTTTTTTGTTGCAGTTCTTTTGTTATTGTTGGGTTTTGTTTGTTTTTTCACAGACTCCTACTCTCAGTAGAGCATGGGTACTGCATCCTGCAGCCAGCTCTAGGGAGGATCACCTCTTGGGGAAGGGTCAGCTACCCACCAGCTGCAACAGCAGCTTTTTGATGTGTGTGGGGTGACTGGAGAGGAGCAGAACAAGCCCCATTGCACCTGCTGCCACTGCTCATAGCTGAGCAGAGTGTGGAAATAGGTGAGGCTCAAATCGAAGCAGAGACCTGAGTCTATAGTCGTGTGCATGTTCCAGGTTATGGATGATATAGTCAGATGCATGTCACCTTGCCAGGTTGAAACCTTGTGCACAGGGTCCTTGCATGGTCTAGGTGCTCATCTGGGTCCAGACAGTCATCCAGACTGGTGGTAACCTCTACAAAAATAATGCAAGATTGGCAAGTAAAATTGTGAACATGCTCAAGTGGCTTGCAGCTTGGGTGTTAAAAAACATATATCATTCTAATTGTCATATATCACTGTATATTTGACAAGTAGGACATCTGGGTTCAGATAATACAGGTTTGTGAAGGACTCAGAGGCACCCTATGGAACATATTTGAGATTCCTGCCCTGCTGTGGGAAAGATCAAAGTACAGTGAAAAACTGAGCCTGCAAAAACCCGTGATATACAGGCAAAACCAGCAGGTTCAAAAGTTTTTTCATTCTCTAGCAAGGACCAAGCTCAATGCCTGCATTCCCACTTGCATGCTCTGCCCCAGTGCTGCTGCAAAGATCCTTTGGTTCGTGAGGTAACAAGAATAAATTTACTCTTTTCATTTCATCTATAGTTCTGTGACTGGTCCTGCATCCCATCTGTACCAGACACTGCCACAGAAGTACTGTCTCCCACTGTTCTCACACTACCAGGACATAGCTGCAGAACCAGCTGTAGAAGAAGAATCAAACCCACCCATGTTCTGTGCTGACTATGTGTTCTCCAGAACGGAGATTGGCAAAACCAGCCAATCTGGTTAATCAGGCAAGGGAACGTAAGACAGCAAGCCTAACCACACTATGCAGGGATTAGTACACTTATTCTGAAGGGTGAGAGCAGGAGGAGTCTTACTGTTTGCTTACTGGCTACGGGCTGAAGAAGCTTTTGCCAAGTCGTTTGTTCCAGCTGTTATTGCACACATTAGTAAGCCAGATAGGTGTTGAGAGGTCAGTATAAATCTAATTGCCACTCCTGAGTAGTATCTTCCCAACTATCCACAAGGCATCCCATCAGCTGTGTTCCCCCAAGTGCTTCACCACCTAAACCCTGGCCAGAGAGGAGAGGATTTATTGTCTCTACCCACCTATTGCTGGTTTGGGCTTGAAACAGGAGCTGAGGAGGGACAGCTGGTGGCAACGAGGTAGTTCAAAGGAGCAAAGTCATCCCTGCTTCCTGCATGGGAGCTCATGATCCCAAAGATTTGTCAGCAAGGAAGTTAGTGCATGCCTGGAATAGCATCGTGCCTGTAATGTGGTGCTAACTGACACATGTTAATTTACCGTGAGGACTCCTCCATGCACAGTCCTGTATACACTTTAAAGTGATGCTTCTGTTAGTAATGAAGCACCAGCAATGCAGCAAGGGAGAACTACACTCCAAAATGGAGCCCAGGCAGAGATTCCCAGGGGGCTGTGGTAGAAATGAGCTCTGCTTTGTTAAAGGGGGTCTTCAACTTCATGGTGCCACCACTGTCTCTAAGGTGGCTGCTGTAAGCCTTGTCCTTGTTCCCATCCCCAACCATAGGCTCCCTCTGGCCAGTGCTGGACCAGCCAGGTCAGTCCCTTAAGGTGGGAGCTCCTGTTGACAAAGGATTTGGGAATCAGGGAAGAGAAGTTGAAGGCTGGAAAAAAATAGGAATATAATTTAAATGATAAATATAAAACTTCTGTGGCTAAAAAAGAAGATATTTAACATGTTATCACACCTGTGCAACAACACTATAGAGAAAATGCACACAATCAAATTACTGAATACTATCAAATTGTGTGGCTTCATTCTTCAAGAGATCATGACATTTAAAGGAGTGCAAAGGACATTTTATTTTACCCTTGATCTCACAATGTTTATGTCAATGATGGCATTAGCATTGATGAATTTTTGGTACAGTGGACATTATCTTTTCAACTGAAATAAATGCCAAGGAATCCAGCTGCTTTTCAGGCACCCTGGAATGAGGATAGATTTGCCTGCACATTACCATGTTCAATGAGCTTTCTATTCTGGCATAAATGATCAGCAATGTTATCTTCAACCAACGAAGGTAACAGCAACTACTTAACCCACCAGTGAATGGTATAAAAATTAAATCCTAGATAGATATTCACAGTGCTTATTAGACCTTCATATTTCAACCTCCTCTTCAGTGAGTTGCTCCAACATGTAACTTCTTTAACACAAACAGCATCAGTTTTTGTGCTAGGAGAGTTCCAGGTTAGCAGCTGAGGCAGACTAGTTTACCGGTTTCAACTGGTCCAATAAAATTAAGCTAATGCTGCCAGGAGCTCTTACACAATGAATGTGAAAGAAGAGGGAAAGTCTTTTAATACAATCTTCTTGTCCACACATTTTACTTATTATTAATGGCAGTTGTTAAGATCCACAAAATGGAGTAGAATTTCAGCATTTCAGGGATCATTTCTAGCTGGACACTCAAGTAACTTGTGTCCATTCTTGTTCCTTGGAAAACTGGCCTGACCCTAAGTCTCTGGCAACTTTAGTGTGCCTGAAAATCTCTGTCTCCTCTAAACAGCTTTCTTGTTTACTACTTTCTATTAAAACTGCCCCTCCTTCTATATCCCCTCTAAAGCTTGTGATTGGTGAAGAAGGTCCCACATCCTGGGAAGCACAAGTGACTACCTTTTGCATTGAATTTACAAACTCCTTGAATTTGTGAAGGAAGCAACGAAGATAATGGGAATTCATAAAATTCCTTTAAAAGCCTAATTTTATGGAAAAAAAATAAAGGACCTAACCAGTAGATGAGACATCTGTGGACTGCAGGTACTGGGCTGATCTGGAGGATTTTGGAGAACAGAGATTCATTCAGTTCTTTACCTACCAGCTCCTTCTCTCTAGCTGTCCATTGCTCCCATCTGGCTACCTCTGGCACAGGAAGCCTCCTTAAAACAGACTACAAGATACTTGGAAACAGGAGATGTGTAACAGGTAAAGGGATACAATTTTTTGCCCTCAATTCCATTTGTTCTATAAAACATGACTTTATCACTTTCCCACCTTCTCTTCCCATCCAGTCAAGTACTAACCAGGTTCCAACAGCAGGAAACAAGATCTTATCATGAAAAGTAGTAGTCATGGCTGAGTAAGACCTGTCTTGGAAGTTGGTAGAGGCAGCCAAATCAGAAATATGAAAAATAAATGTGTTACCAATAGGCTCAAGACAAAAGCCTAGGCTGTGGCTGCGAAGTCTCCCCACGTGGGAAGTATTTGCATGAAGATATTTCTTTGAACCATCACACAGCTACAGCAGCTCTGTTTACACCAGAAGTCTTTGAAGTTTGAAGATCCAGACAACCTCATTTCCCACCTTTTCTTAAAGTGAGGTGACTTGTAACTGACTGAGCCTTCATTATAATTTCTGGCATCTTATCTCTGAGATGCGTGACCTCACTCTGTCAATGCTGTTCTCTTCTGTTACAAAATTTTTCCTCTGTGTGCAAAGCATGTGTCATTTCTAATGAGCCCAGGTGTTGTGTGCTTATCAGTGCCAGCTTCTGCCTCCACTTTCCAGCCCCTTACTGTGGAACGTGACACATTGCATAAGGAAGAGACCAGAAAGCCATGCCCTGCAGCACCAAGAGACATGCTCCCAGCTTTGCAAATGCTTCTCTCCCACCACTTTCCAATCCAACATTATTCATTGCGTGATAAACATCATGAAATAAAAGTATTCTCAGACACGCATGTCACATAGCACTAAGAAGAGACATTTCCTCAAAGCCTGCAGAGGTTTGGGCAGATTTTCCAGTCAACAGTCACTGTCAGAGAGCAAAAACTATTACTGTGTTTGCCCCATTGGTTTTAAGAGCCGAAGAAAACATGTTCTTTGTTCTTGAATTTTCTTACACATTCACGAGCAAATGCATCCATTGTCCAAGGTCGGGTGAGCCCCCAGGCAAAATAACTCTGTATAATACTGTGGGATGTTCAAATATTACAGCAAACATCAGATAAATACCCAGAAACAGCAAAAAATGAATGGCAGCTGGGAGACATCCAAGCAAACCTCTGCAGCACTCAGTGTGGAGATACCTGTGGTAGCTTAGCACAGGCTGGTACAGCTCTTGGCACAGCACCATGTGGAGATATCAGCTCAAGTTCTGCAAGCAGGTTGGGTGTGGGGGTGTCATGCTGACCTCCAGGACCCAGCGAAAAACGGTGCTGCCCTGTGCAATATGGTGATGCTCACACAGCAGCCTCCCATCTGGTTACACCAGTGACTGGGGAGTCAGAAACCAGTGACAGGGGCTGGTGGCCAATGTCCAGAGCTATGTATGTAACAAGATAAATTACTTTTACTTTACTTGTCCTCAGATGGGCAGATTGGAAAGAACCAGGCAGACGAGATGAGCAGAAGAAGCAGAGTGACCTTGTAAGGGGCAATCAAACTGTTCCGTGGACACCGTACTCCTACCTATTCAGCCCATAAGGATATGAACCGGAGTTTCTCACTCCCTAACAAACATCCTGGTTGTAGGGATGAAAACCATTCTAGCAAGGAGCTCTCTCTAGGGTGATGTGTGATAATAAACACATTTTCATACATAGACACTCGCTCTGCCACACCAACCAAAACCTAACTGGTTTCATAAAGTCAGGAGACCATGCTATAGACATCTTGGGGTTCTTTGCAAGCTGTTTATATGAAATCAAAGTTTCACAGCAAGAATATGTCTCAATAAAAAGTTTCTTAGCATATCAGTGTCACTGATGCAAATAAAATCTCCCCAAACATGGTCTTTAATTGGTCCGTCCCACATCTTCAAACCTGGGATATTATAAATATAGCTGATAGGGATGATACACTGATAAATGGATGGGGTTTGTGTGTCTTTTAGGGCCTCAAGGAATCATCTGGGAAACCACAAGATTTTAATGAGCTTGCCCCAGAGATAATAGGTTTTATGGAAACAGATTAAAAGAATTTTACTTAACAATTTAATCATGCAGCATAATGAGTAAACAAAAAATAATGCCATACAGATAAGACATGGGAAATTCCAGTGCTAGTGATATGAAATGTATGGAAATGATAATTAGGTAGATGTAGAATGAAAATAAAAACAAATGTGTAAGAAGAAAGGCAGATATGTAAAATAGGGATTATAAGATTATTGAAGGACTAGGGCAGTCCCATATTAAAGCAGAAAGTCCCACCTAACATAGTATTTTTCAAGACAATTTCTGTCACCTTTATATGTGAACTTTTGCGTGATCACAGATTGTAAAATCGAGAAGTACATCTGGGATCCAGATCTCTGTACTGTCTTAATGAGGTCTTTAAAATATCTGTATCTCAGTTTGATGGAAGCCAAAATTACATTCACTTCTTACATGGAAAACCTTAGCATGAAGGTGACACAAGACAAAAACTGTGACGTACTAGTGCTGCCTTCCAGGAAAGGCTCTAGGGCAGATTTAGGGGCTATGAGAGGGGACATATTGAAAGGAAAGACCTTGGTGAGACCATGGGAGCAATATTTCTCCTGTCCATGACAGGATCTTCTCAAAATCATGATCCTAAGGAAGACCTGCTGACAAATGTGTAGATATCCACTCTCCCTTGTGCTGTGCCTGGATGAGAGCAAGCCAATAAAGCAACTAGTGGGAAGACTGCTATTTCTGTCCTTTCACTTCATTAACCAAATTGGTGAAGATAGGAAGCCATGAGAGATTCAATTTCACTTCAAAGGGATATTTTAACATTTTCTCCTTTTTTCAAGTTTTGACCAATTGTGAAATGAAACAACTCTTTCTTGAAACAGTCTCCAGACCATTACCTTCTCAGCTGTCCTGTCCAATGCCACTCCAGTGTACACCAGCTGTACATTTCTTCATGAATAGAAAATAGATTCCTACCCCGAGACTTTTAACTGATGCCCATGGCAACTCATGTGCTGGAAAGACTCCAGGCAGCAGTGGGGAGCTCTGAGCAAGTGCTCTGAAAAGCAGAATACATCAGGATTTCTACAGCTTCTGCAGAACCCTCCAGGCCCCCTGGGAGAAATGGCAGAGCTCGCACAGGTCTGTCTCCTAGTGACATGTAACCAAATCCTGAAATAATAAAGGCAAACAAGAAAAAACATAATGAAGTGGGTTCAGCTTCTGTCTCCAGTCTGGAGATGCAGACAATTAAGAGAAAGGAATTACGTGTGATGGGTAAAGGAGGTTGGTGTATTATACTTTTTCTCTCGCAAAAGATGAGCTTTTACTTGCCTGCCTGACAGACACAAGAATTCAGTTTGAGGCAAGTGAGCAAAAAGCTCAGAAAATGATGACATGAAGCGCCAGCACTTTGTGATTTGTTAGTTACGGATGCATCTCACTTTCAAGGAGCATTCTGAATGCGGCTGCATCCTCAGAAGCATGTGACATCAGTGGTGAGAAATTCACACATGCATCTCCATGTGCAGAGGTAAAAGGGTGCAAGTAAAGATAAAAGCAGAGACAACGCTGAGCTTTTTGAGAAAGACTTTACAAAATCATGGAATCACAGAATGGTAGGAGTTAGAAAGGACCTCAAAAGATCATCTAGTCCAACCCTGCTGTCAGAGCAGGATCACCTAGAGTAGGTCACACACTCTTCCCATCAGACACACCAAAACTGAATGGAGGAACGGATCAAGCATAGGCTCTGCACACGCCAGCAATGTGGTCTGGATTTCCCTGCCAATTTGGTGGCTGAAGATCAAGAGAGATGCTCAGTTTGTGGCAGCACAGTGACGGTCATGGCATGGGAACCTGAACAGAGTGGTTGAGATAGGGCTCAAAATTGCTGCATGCTCTCTGCTGTTAAGGGACCTGACCTCTGCTCAGGTTTGACAGTTATATGAGAATATTTCAGATACTGCAGGACATTTCAGATGACACCTGAATGCATGAGTCTTTGCCTGCAAGCTGAATCCCATCTCAGGAGCCTGTGCATTGCATTATCCTTGGAGGGTCTATAATGTTCCCTGTATCAGGTGATAGAAAGTTACTAAACCCACAGATTCACAAAACGCTCTAGTAGTGCTTTATCTTATACCAGTTTCTAGGGAGATACAACTACAACAAGATCCAGTTGTGCCAGCTCTGTGTGCATGCACAGAAAGAGGTAACACCAGGTCCTAAATGCTATAGCGAAGAGACCAGAACACAGAGAGATAAGTGACTTGCTCATGGTCGCACAGATAGCAAAAGTGCCCTGCCAGAAGTGATCTTGCAAAGGATCTGCTGCCTGTGCTTACGTCAGTCCATCCCCATGACAATCCTATGGCAGTGACAATGCCCTTTTGCAGGCTTAGAGGCAGCAAGTAGTCTCTTCTACTCTGAAAGCAGTGCACAGGTGAGCCAAGACACACAGCATCATGATAACGTTGCTCCTGCAACTCCAATATAAACATAACTTTTGTTACACCACCTGTTGCTAAGGGAATAGCTTTTGTGTTTCACATGGGTTTGCAGCCATCAAGACCTGCTATTTGTGAACAGGGTGGAAAACAGCTGGGCGAATACAGGTCTTGACCTGCTTTTAATCTATGCCAAAGAATAGATATTTTCTGCCATTCTAGCCTGTCAGAGCTGAGTCGTTCGTGAGGATGAAGCTGGGTGAGCAGAAAGGCAGTGCCCTCTCTATAGGCATCCAAGGATTCAAGAGGGCTCCTAGTACCAGAAAAAGAAGCTGTAGCCACATGGAGCAAACCTCTAGCACAGCAGACATTGACATTACTGGCAGGAATGTGTTCCAAGGCTTACCTCTGACCTAGCAGGCTTCATTCTGGATCAGACCCAGCATGGTCTGTACTACGCTGTCTATAGCTCAAATCGGGTATTGTCTGAGTGCTCTAAGCCCATATAGTATCATTACACAGTGGCAGTTAAACCAAGATCACCACCTCCTTCTCTCATATTGTTTGCTCTGTGTGTCCTCCTCCTTCTCCTTCTGCTTCCTTCTCTTTCTTCCTCCTTGCACAACTGCCAGTGTTCTTGTGCTCCCCTGGCAGAGCAGTCCAGAGAGTGGATCCACCTGACTCTCATACAGCAATAACAGGGTGATATGGTGAGGTCACGTGGCAAAGCTGGCAGGGACAGAGAGGACAAGGTGGCAGCAGTCCACATTTGGCTTAGCTGACGTTGGCAGGAACCACATGTTAACTGTCTCGGGTATAGTGCGTGTCCTGGGTCAGGCATATATGAAAACATACCTGCTTCCTAAAATCTGTTTTATACATCTTGGCTAATTGAATTTAAATTCATTCAGGACTCAAATCTGTTTTGGTTCAAATACATGTTGTGACATGACCCAACAGCATACAGACATGGTGCTGAGGGTAACAAAAGCACAATCCCCATCTCCATCATTCATATAGTTCCCGTGGTTTTTTGCTGGGACTTCTTGCACGATCTCAGATTCATCTTTTGGGATGCGGGCACCTGTCCATCGTGGAAAGAGGAAATCAGCGGCCCTCCTGCATGGGAAGCTAAGAAGTTATTCATCACATGGAGCTGAACTGAGGTCACTCACTACTCTCAGGATTCCTACGACATTCCCATTCCAGGAATGAACTGGTGATTCTAATTTCCTAGACATTCCTCTGCCACAGGATGTCCAGGGTTTGGCTTTCCATATAATTGAAGCAAATCATATGATACTTAAGCTTGTCACCGGTAACACAAGGTTCATATAACACAGAATCCCCTCCACTGCTGGGCTGTCTGGGCTGACATTCTCATCAAGGACAAAAAGACTCTTCCTTCTTCTGTGCCCTCCACTGTTGACCCTTGGTGTCACAGCCAAACAAAGCTGCTTCTTCCTCTTACAGACTGGTTTCTATGAAAGAGGATGAAGAAAATCTGCATAAAGCCAAAGTCAGGATTAAAACACAGTAATCCTGGAAAACAGGCCAGTGCCTTCTGATTCAAAACACCTTTGGCCCCAAAGGAAATGGCTGTCTAATTAACACCACTGAAAGGAAGACATGTTCATGGCTCATATAGTCTTTCTGCCAAGTTTACGGTTGGCAAGAGCACACTTTGCCAAGAGCAGCTTACTGGCAAAGCCCCATGCATACCAAGGACTAGAGGTACATGTCTCTCCTCCTGTCAGAGATTCCTTCCACCACCAGTGGCCTATTCCTGTCATTTCAAGAGCCCCCACCCAGACACGCTAAGCCCACCAGAGTTACCCTCTGCTTCCACTACAAAGGGGAGCTGAGTCCCTTATGCAATATTGAACAAACCCTCAAAGCCAGAGTTGGTTTTGTCTCTATTTCAGCCTGGAGCAGGGGTGCAAGACTCAACTAGCCCAGAACTTTAACAGGCATCACCAAGATGAATCATTACTACAAAATTATGTGATTACTTAACATTATGTATGCATAACTGGATGAAACCAGCTTTCTCCCCTTTCCTCTTTCTCCTTTGCCCAATTTCCCCAATTATCTTCATCTTTAAAGCCAAGATCCTTTCAGTACCTCCAGCTTGCCAGGGAGATCTGCCCCAGCTTGCTAGACGAATTATAACACACCCTCAAAATAAGACTCTGTCTCAGAAACCGCTTAAGTGAGAATATCCCTTAAGTACATAACAAGGAAAGCACAGTTGGATGAGTAATTGATTCAATTCGGATTGAAATGGAAAAATCTAGTTGGGCCATTCTCTCAGTTTTTTCTTCCTGTACTTTAACGGACTGCAGAAGGTCTGCTCTTGGAGCTCAAAGATGAGTTGAAGGCTCTGGGCTAACTTTCTTACAGAGATTAGGTGGCTCAGGGTCACCCCCTGGGACTGACAAGCAGCTATTCTGTTATTGCTAACAGGGAGCTGGGAGAAGGAACTCCAGGGTGAAAATGAAGTAGTCCTTCTGCTTGAGGGCTTATCTGAAGGGCTATTCTGTGATGGGATAGTGCTCAGACTTTCAAGACTTGACTGTAAACTCTAAGGTTGGGAATAACCTCAAGGTACAGCTCAGACGTGATTTTTGGGAAAGAGAGGGGGTTATTGTCAACTGCAGAAAGGGAATAACAACAGGGAACCAGGTGCCTCCCAAAGGACAAAACAAGGATGTCAGCACTGCAAGAAAGCCGAGGAGATCTCCAACCTTTTATTCAGGAAAGGAATTGTCACCAGACAATTCTTCACACCAAAGACACGGGAAGGTAGGCTACATCTCCATGCAGCAGCCAGAGTGGCTAAAAACAAAGATGGGAACCTGTTATGGAGCAGCTGTCACTGTCTTCTTGTCCTGCCTTGACCTACAAGGGGCTCTAGGATCTCTGTCAAACCTTACATTTAGCACATGGCGCAGAGGAACCCAGAGCCCACCAAGGCTGTCAATCTGTTGAGAAAAATAATAAACATAATAGGTATAATCTCAAAGAACGCAAAGGAGAGAGAGCAAGCCTCTGCCAGAACACTTCAAGGCAGATGTTCAGCAAAAGCAACCCATCTCGGTTTGATTAATGTGTGGGGAGGAAGGACTGTACAGGAATATTCAATACAACAGCAAAGGTCACATTAGCCTTGTCTAAGGCAGGTTAGATCGTCTTGTCCCTCTGACATGCCTACCTCCAGATATCCTAGTAGTATTTCTGCTTTTCCTCTGCATGTAGCGTGTTTGAATACTTTAAGATGGATGTGGGATGTAAACGGCATCAGTTCTGTCATACAGAGAATCTGTACCAATTGATAGTACAAAAGTGTTGTACACTCACATTATTGCTGCCCTCCTGCCAGCGACAGCAAGTAGGATACCTTCCTTTTTGTCAAGAAATGACAGCAAGCACATGGAAACAGAAGTCCGTGGTTCATATAATACCTATCAACAAGGTCTGGAGAGATATAGGAGTCTCCTTCACGAGGTTTGTGAAGATTTTTGAAGAAAGAATTAATTACATCCCTTATGGTACCATCCATGATGTAATCTAATCCTTCATAACATCACCCTTCCAAAAGAAGCACAATCCAAGGTTTCTTCCATATGTTCAAGCTGGAGCAACTTGAAACAGGAAATTGGCTCAAGACTTCCTGGGGCAGGGGAGGAGGGCTTTTCCCCAAACATTGATTCTCAATGGATTACCATCTCTGCTTCTTAATCTTCTTTCTGTGCACTCTTGATTCCCACCACTCATCTACCCTGAGGGAATTCACGTGAATGTTGCCACTCTTATTAAATGTGAATGAATTAGGCAGGAGGCAATTATCTGTGCTGGAACTTTCCCAGGGTATCAGAGCTAACATCCTCAACATCCTCAACAATACCTGGTGATATTTTTTTACAGACCACAAGCAACACAGGCATCATTTAAAATGGTGACTCTTCCCACAGTGCTCCTTAATATGCTTTGGGGACACTGCACTGCAAGTCAGAGGGAAGAGTTAAATCACACCCCTCTTCACAAAGCAGTTGGGATTTTGTCTGAGATCTCTCTTGAGAGCAGGTCTCCTGCTACGGCTTTTTATTCACAGATGGCTGAAAGACAGTCCTCTGACATGACCCATTGTTTGGTGTGCAAACTGAGCATCCTAAACGACTACTTCTGAGTCTGTTGGGAAGAGATCTTCATCAGTACAGGTCCAGGTGAAGGATATGCCTGCCGTGCCCTGCCCTCACTATGATAACTTACCGTATTGTTAATGCCAGAGTGATTATAAGCCAATGATATGCTCTCATTGCAAATTGGGCAAACCAGATTCTGGGCTACATTAAGACAGCTGTGGCAAGCAGACTGAAGGAGCTACTCTCTCTATTCTTGGGCCCCAGTTCAAGGTAGATATCAAGAAGCTGGAGAAGGAGCAGAGGAAGGCTACCAAGATCAGGAGACAAAGCCTGTGTTCCAGAAACAGAGTCTGAGGGAGCTGGGATGGTTTAGTTTGGTGAAGAGGAGGCTGAAGAGGAGATCTAATAGCAGCTAACAACTAGTTGAAGGGTAACTATACTGATAGTCCAGCCCAGCTCTTCTCAGCAGGGGCAGGTAGTATAACAAGGCAAAAACAAACTGGAATTTAGGAGGCTCAGGGTTAGGCATTGTGAAGAGCTTTTTAACTGGAAGGGAGAAACAACCATGGGTCTGGTCACCAGAGTTATCTCCATCCTTGGAGCTTTTCAAAACACAGGTGGAAAAAAGACATGGCCACCCAGATCAAGTGTTGGGGATAGCCCAGCTAAGTGGAGCAGGAAATCAGAGGACAGGACTCCAGAGATCTCTCCAGACCAAAGCTCCTGTAGGACAGTGCTTCCATTAGCTTTGCCAGCTTTCTGTCTGGCCACATAGGAGGTCAATGAACAGCTTTAGTAGAAAAATAAGCCAGAAAACAGGGATTTGTTTCAGGCAGATCTGTTCTAATTGTTCCTATGCCAGCCTAGGAACAGAGATGAGTGATCTGAGGCAGACGGTCTCCAAGTTACCCCCACTACGAACAAAATGTGTATAGGATCACTGGTAATCTAAGAGAACATCTGTGCCAGAAGAGTTTGTATTTGGGGAATAACACAGGTGGGTAGCTTCCTAACTGAAGCAGTCTCATGTCCATGTGGAATATGAATGAAGGACTACAGCCCTTAAACCCTAGGTTGAGGATCAGCCTCCCTCAATCAAATTATCCTTGATCTACTACTTGTCAGCCTTATTCCAGAGCCTGTAATGAGCCACGTGTAGGAGAACAGGAGTCGTACCTCACTGTATGATAACAATTCAGCCTAAGTAATTTCACAGGGAAAAGATTGCCTCCTAATCAAGGCAGTAATAAAAGAGGTCATTTGTGGGCAGAGGAAGAAAGATTTTAATCTGAACAGAATTTCACATTGAGTTTGGGTACAAAAGAAAGATAAATATTGAAATGTGCATTTATCCCACGAAGGACAATTTAAAGTTGCAGAGTTTGTGTAAGAAAACCCCAACGGGACAAGTAGAGACAGGGGTCCTGGGCTAGCTGTATGTTGCACAGCAAGAGAGGTCATGCTGATCAGCTTTAGGATGACTAGTACAAAGTATAGTTTTCTCTTTATTCATGTCTTCCTCCAGCACATTCAACTCTTCTGTTTGTTTTGCTTTTATAGACAAATTCTTTGTTTGCTTTTCTTTAGCTTGGCTGACATTGCATTTATTGTGGAATTAATTGCCGCTCCAACAAGACCATGCCAATGGATGTGATAATACTCTATCCTGCCCATGGTATTGCAATATTCCAAGAAACTAAAGAGTTACAAAGTGTACTTCACTCACCTGCATGGACCACACTGGCAATAGGTAAAGGAGGCGTATGTGAAAAAGACGTGTTAGCCAAGAAATCTATTTCCAGTGCAGCAGGACAGTGGCGAGAGCCTCTGAGGTCTCCCAGGAAGGCTGTACCATGAGTCTTACAGTGCCTGTGACCTTGCAGTGGTTCTGGCTCCATTTGGAAGACCATCAAAGTATAAAATGTGAGGTTCTGGTCTCACACACTTCCTCAGTTTAAGCCAAATGCCCCTCTTTTTTTCTTCCTTTTGAATAACAGTGTTGCCTCACCCAGAACAGTGAATCGTTTGCAGGTGTTGTGAGTCCATGACAAAAGAGATGGTAACAAATAATGTCTTCATAGATAGGCTGCGGCCACATAGCTGTTGCAGGTCACCACAAGCCATTAAGCTATTGTATCTTGGTTGCTACTCTTCACATGCAGGGTGTACCAAGAGGGAAAGAAGAATCAGGAAACCTGAATTCTCATCTCATCCCATGTCCACTGCCATACCAAAAGCATAAGACAACAGCAACGAAGTGTCACTATACAGTGTTAACAACTGCTCCAGAAATATTTTTCCAAGCTAGATTGCCAAGGAATGAGTGTCAGAGCAGGGTTGGAAGAGCAAAATTCAACTGTGCCGTACAAATTCAGCAAAACCTTTGCATAGTGGCACCCATTCTGGCTGCACTTTCAAGGACCTTGACAGCCATCATACCAAGGACTGAGCACAGAGCTGGAAGGATCTATCAGACATTGAGGTGACAGGGAGCTATTGCAGTCAATAGGATGTGTGACCTCTTCTTCCAGTTGGTCAAATCCAGTATGGGGAGTCATCAGCAGTCACCATAATATGTTTGGCTCTCAACTCTGGATAGTCCAGGTAGCCTGTGTCATTTCCTGCTGTTTTTCAAACATGTAGATTTATTTATTATCCGATGCTCCTCATTCCTGGGGGAATTTCCTCATAGATTACTCCCCAGAAATTTCACACCACCTTCCCCTCTCTTTCTGGCACTCCTCTGCATTCAAACCATTTGTCAGGCTGATTTTTAGGGTCTCACTCCCTTCTTGTGTTCCATGAGTCTTCATCCAGCTCTCGGTTCTTGCCTGAAATTGACTGTAACCACTATGAAATGGACATGTGTCCTGTGAGGCACAGGGAAGTCCACATCCACTATGAGGTCACTTATTCTCTATTGTGGCAACAGAGAGGAGGTGGGGAAGAAGGTGGGGAAACACTACAGCAATAATCTAGGGAAATGGGCTCTGGAGGAATCCCAAAGCCTCCCTGGTTGTAAAGCCAACATTTAATAGTACAGTCAGACAAATTTTTATTCAGTTCACTTTTCAGCCAAAGACTTCTTAAGAATTGGAAAACTTTTACAAAAAGCTTAACTATGGTCATATCTTGAGCTCAGTACAGAAGGAGCCACATAATGCTCCCCATGGACAATCATGTTAGGCTAACCACCAGCTCCTGCTAGTTTGCAGGTCTGGTCCATATAGCCTCTCACAAAGCCATACTGGGAGAAGAAGCACTGCCTTAGACATAGCCAAGGCTAGAAGACACAATATGAGTCACCTTATAATGGTATCTAGTCCAGACATTGTATGTCACATTCATTTTCGGCAAGATACTGGAACCATAGCAGCTGGCAGAAAATGGATGCTCAAGAGCTAAAGACGGATCTGCTCCAACTGAAAACCTATCTAGTCCCAAAGGCAAAGAAGAAAAGATAAGGGAAGAAAGTGAAAACCAGAGGGTGAAGATAAGGTTGGCAGAGCACCAAGGAATAGCTGCCACCTTACAGCAGAAAAATAGAGCAGAATGGACTATTTCATTTGGAAGGGACCTACAATGATCATCTAGTCCAACCCTCTGACTGCTTCAGGGCTGACCAAGTCAGAAGGGCATTGTCCAAATGCCTCTTAAACACTGACAGCCTTGGGGCATCAACCACCCCTTTAGGAAGCCTGTTTCAGTGTTTGTCCACCCTCTCTGAAATAAATGCTTCTTAATGTCAAGTCTAAACCTCTTCTAATGCAGCTCTGAATCATTCCCATTATGTCCTATCACTGGATCCCAGGGAGAAGAGCTCAGCACCTCCCTCTGCACGTTCCCGTCTCAGGAAGCTGTACAGAGCAATGAAGGAAACCCTCAGCCTCCTCTCCAAACTAGACGAGCTCAGCATTCTCAGATGCTCCTCACAGGCCACTCCTTCCAGCCCTTTCACCAGCTTTGTTGTCATCCTCTGGACACATTCAAATCCCTTCTCATCCTTTATAAATGGCGGGGCCCATCAATGTACACAGCACTCAAGGTGAGGCCCCATCAACACTGAATACAGCAGCACAGTCCCCTCTCTTGTCTGACTTCTGTGTCACTACTGTGTTCAATGTTACCCAGGATGTGGTTTGCCCTCTTGGCTGCCAGGGCACACTGCTGACTCACATTGAGCCTGCTGTCAACCATCAGCCCCAGATTCCTTTTTTCAGGGCCATTCTTCAGCCGCTGTTCTTCCAAGTTATACCTGTGCTGAGCATTACTCCATCCTAGGTGCAGAATACAGCATCTTGACTAGTTAAAATCCATCCCACTAACTATAGCCCAAAGCTCCAACCTACCTAGATAGCTCTGCAAGGCCTCTTGTCTCTCCAGACAGTCAACAGCACCTCCCAGGTTACTATCATCAGCAAACTTCCTAAAGATATGTTCAATTCCTGCATCCAGACCATTGATAAATATACTGAACAGGACAGGCCCTAAGTTGAACCCTGAGGAGCACCACTGCTGACCAGTCACCGACCAGATATAGCCCCATTCACTGCAGTCCCTTGAGCTCTGCTCTTCAGCCAGTTCTTCAACCAGTGCGCCATGAGTCTACTAATCCCACAGCTGGACAATCTGTCCAGGAGGATGCTGTGAAGGACAGTATCAAAAGCCTTCCCAAAATCCAGAAAAACTACATTCACCACCTCCTCTTCATCCACTAGGAGCACGACCTTAACACAGAAAGATAATAAATTAGTTAAACAGGACTTCTTTCCTTCTGTGAAACCATGTTAACTGTGCCTGATAATTGCATTATTCTTTAAATAATGCATTTAAATTATGTTGTTCTTTAAATAATGCAATCGAACCAGAGCTCCCCATCCTTCCTGAACCATGGTCAGAACTGTCAGACAGTAACTAACAGTAGATATTGCTCTGTTTCCACTTCTGGAACACGTATGTGTCTCGTTATAGACCTAGAAAGGTCTTTTGGCCAAATTACCCTTTGAGCTGTGGGCTAGAGGACACCCCTGAGAGTATTGCCCAGTCACCTGGAGCAGGAAGCCACGGGTTTTGTACCTCCAACAGAAATGAGCTGCAATTCTGCAGGCCATGGACAGAGGCAGCTAGTAATGGGAGAAGAAATGGAATAAACACACACTGCTCCCCCAGAGAAAGTCTTTTTCTGCTATAAAACTAGCTAAGGACTATACGTAATTTATACCCATGTCTTTCATACCTTGGAGACTGCAGTGCTCTAACACTAACCATGCACTAACATAAATACTGTCTAAATTAAAGGGTTGCTTTACCCCAGCTGCACTCAAAACACCTTGGACAACAAGCCCAGGAGAGCAATCCGTCAACTCCACAGCTTCAAGCCACTCAGGTGAACACCACAGCAGGGCTCAGATGAGGAAGCAGTGGCAAAAAGATCACTTTCCTTCCACACTCTGGGCATTTGTTTCACTTCAACCTCCTCAGAGAGCTGGCCCCTTCCCACTGTGATCTCTGCAGCACCCTGATGACATGATTATGTTTGCTTTAAATCTGGAGAAGATCCATGTGACTCACCCACAGTTCCTCAGGGGCCTTAAAGCTTTGATCCTTGTCCTCACTGCTCATTTTTGTTTTTTCACAAGAGAGAAAATAACAGAGAAACCTGACAAACACGCAAGATAAGGAGTCTGTTCCATGGTCACAAAGTGCCAAGGATGCAGGCTCAGGCATCTAACAGCACTGTGCGGTGGGCAGGAGGGTGAGATGCTGTGCCTGGATCTTATAGCAGCATCTTCCATGAGCCAACTCTACTCCCTGGAACAGCACAAATTTTCCTTTGAAACCAGAATGACCAATGTAATTGCCTTCTCCTTCCGAGAAATGAGCAACAGCACAAAACAACAGACACTTTCTGAGGTGACTTACAGCCGTGAGTCAAGGTTTGGTGTTAGGGCTTGGTTTGCTCAATGGGAAAAATCCTAAAGCAGTCAGAAGGGTCTAGGGACTAGGAGTGTTTGATGCAGAGCACAGGGGTAGGTTAGTCAGCATAGACCCATGCTTTTGTGAATAAAGTAAAATAGTCATTAACTAATAACATAAATAGAAGTCAGACAGCAGTTCTAATTTCTAGAGCTGTTGAGAAACTGCGATCATTAACATTTCTTTCCATTTTTTCCCCCTTTAACTATCTCTTTTTCATTTCTTTCTTTTTTTCTTTTTTTTTTTCTTTTTAATAGGTGTATTTCTACATAGTGGAAAATAAACAAGGGCTGAGCAGCTGAATATGGAGAGGATTGTGTTTAACCAGGCATGTCCAACCAGATGGGAGTCCTGTGCAAGAACAGCCTGCTTAGCCAAAGTAGGCTTTCCTCTCTGAAAAGCCCACTCATTTGTTTACCAATTCCACTATAAACAGGAGAAGCTTTGAAACACAAGATTGTTTTCCAAGTTAAAAAAAAAAAAAATATGTATCCTTCACAACTCTGGAATCCTATTATCACAGATGACTGCTTTCAATACTATCCCATAAATGAGCATGGTGTGATTATGACCATGGTCTTGTCTGTTTTCGATGACTTTAGGAGATTCAGTGGCCCTGACAGAGAAGGAGCTTTTCTGTGTATTATAGTGATCTATTTTCTGATGGCTTGCATGCATGTGGAAACTCTTTCATGCAATAAATGTCATACTTACTAATATTCCCTTCAGTGGGGACAATAACACCATCTTCTATCTAGACAGTTGCTTTTATGAAATTTGTAAGAATCCTTCACTCCTGCTGCATCTGCCACTCTTCCAAGTTTGCCTACCATAGGCCAAAAGATTTGAAGGCAGCAGTGGAGCAGAGAGATAAGTGGACTCACCCTCTCACACACCCAGACTGGATGATCACATAGTTCTGGTCTCCTGGGGAAACCAGACAGAAGAGGATAATCATCTTCTCATTCTATGTCTCGAAGAGTAAAATTATCCCCTGCAGGAGATATTGCTTCTTGTGTGGGTAGATTTCCCTGCCTGTGGAGCACTCACATGCTAAAAACTTGAGATGAAGAGTACCATGTGAGCTCTGGATCCAAGGCAGAGATGAAGCTTGTTTTCAAGCTGATAGCTTGTTTGCACACAAATCACTCTGAAAGACTTTTTCCCAGGTTTCCTCGGAAGAAGATAAAAAAACCCCTCATATGAAAAAGTACAGAAAATTGTCTGCGTCTCTACATGGTGTGTATCTGATACTGCAAAGTATAGCCAAGAGATCATCTGAAGTCCAAAGCTTCCCCCAGAGACATCTCTGTTCCCTTTGGCATGGGATATCTGTGACACCAGAAGGGAAAAAAAAAAAAAAAAAAAAGAAGAAANNNNAAAAAAAAAAGTGACCAAAGTTACTAACAAGGGTCTACATCATGAAAAAAGATCTTCCTCTCTTTTCATTCATTTCCTTGTTCATGCTTTCTCCTGGCTTTGGAATGGAATTTCTTGATGATGTGCTTCATGATGCTCCCAAACACGCACAAGGGAAAAAGTGATAAGGTAAGGAATGAAAACGAAGTGTTACAGGTGATACAGGAGAAAATAACAGAGGGTTTCCAACCTGCAAGTGCTCTTGAAGGAACCTGAGAGCCTCCTGCTCCTGAGCTCATACACATGCAATACTTCCAGACATAATGACAAGGACACAGAACGGGCTGCTCAGAGGTGTTGTGGATTCTCCTTCACTGGAGACATTCAAAATCCTTCTGGACACATTCCTGTGTGACTTACTCTAGGTTCCTGTACTGGCAGGAGGATTGGACTAGATGATCTTTTGAGGTCCCTTCCAACCCATAACATTCTGTGATTCTGTGACATGGATCTGAGGGAACATGGGAAATGTGTTAGGTAATCAAGATCCTTTTGCACAAGAGCAGAAGCTCTTTCCAAAACACTGGGAGGGTGCCAAATGAATGAGCTGCACACCAACAGTGGAGAAAAAAACAACCTGGAGGCATCAGCTGAAGGAGCTCTGGTCCCCAGGCAAGGCCATGGCATGGTACATGTGTGGTGCAAAGGCAGGGACACACAGACACCAGAGGATAGGAACTCACCTGTCTCTGTTCCTTTACCTGCTTCT
>VWZK01016240.1:38263-49462 GCA_013396935.1 Baryphthengus martii
CCTGCTTCTACCATGGAAAATTCCCTTGTGCACCATGGCCCAGTGAAATTATCATTGATGTAGGCTTCAACAGGAGAAGAAGAGGAAAGAAGAGGGAAAGATTTAGAAAAATTTGCTCAAAGCTCAGCTGAGTAGATGCACTGGGTGGTAGGTGGGGAGACAGTGAGGATCCCCTCAGAGAGGAAGGTTTGGGCTTGGTAGGAGGAGAAGCCTGACCAAGGTGAGAGACATTGAAGGGAGATGGAGAGAGGGAGAGGAGTGTGTAGAGGAACAGAGCCCAGTGAATCCCATGGGACAGCACACAAGCTGTGGCCCTGATCCCTTGCCATGGCTCTTTCCTCTAGTAATCAGTTCCCAGCTCACCATCCTTGAGGGCTGAGCTCGGTTCCCACATGTTTAGGGCATAGGTGACCATAAAGCTGCATTACCTTGGCTCAGGATCTCATTATTCCTGTTCCCTTTGTAACTTACTTTCCTCCCAGGGGCTGACAGAGCTGCAAACATTTCCTCCTCAAAAATGAAAGGAAGAAGCCATGAAAAGAGCAAGCCCTTAAGGGAAATAATAAACAAACCCATGACAGCACCACTTCTTTGATAAAACACTGGGAATATATTATGAGAGATCCTCAGAGGAATGTGGTTGGTTGCTAGCCTGGAGCAAGATCTTACAGACCCCCTCGCCCCCAGATTCCCGGTTTACCTCATTGGGGTTGGTCCTCTCCCACTGCCTTCACAACCCACAGGTATAAATGGGGCTGGGGGTCTCTGCCAGGTTGGAATGGGGAGAAGATTAGGGGTAAAAATACCAAAGACGAGGAAGAGGAAGAGTGTCTTAATGAAAGAGAAGAGCAGGACAAAACCTGGAAGACAAATTAATCTCAGAGATGCTGAAACGCGGAAGAGGCGCATAAAAGGCTTGAGTGGAGAAGAGGTCATGGGAATGGAAAATACTGAGCCACTTAACCAAAATGATTGAATAGCAAATGTTGTGTACAGGCTGTCTTCATCAATGCGTGACACTATCTTCAGAGTACACCTTCTCCCCACCCGCCCAGGGGCAGGGTGGTGCTGCTCTCTCTACTTTAAAGGTACACAAAGGCTCGTGCCCAGACCAGCAAAGGGTCTCGGGCGTGAGAAAGCTCTGCATCGCCACTCCTCGATTCCAGGCACCTGGCACGTACGCTGCAGAAGAGACAGGACTGCCCTGTGGCACAAAGAGGGATATCCACACCTCCCAAAACCAGCTCCCATCTCCAGAGATCAAGGGCAGTCCCCGAGACTTTTCTTCCTGTGTTGTTCTCCCCTTGGTTATAGATGCAAAACAAAACTTTTTTCCCCTAGTTCAAGACAGATCCAAGAGCTTGTTTTTCATTTGCTTAAATCCAGCTGCACTCACAAAGAGTAGAATTCAAGGCTTTAAAGTCACTAAACTAAAATCAAGTAGAACTACTGCTGCCCTCACCCCATCAGAGTCAGGGTCTTCCTTGTTTTACTCTTTTCTGTCACATGGATTTTCCTCCCAGTAAACCCAGCCTTAAAAGGAGGGAAGGTGGGAGACCATATCACCCAGGAGTCTTGCACATGACAGAATTAGGGATTGCACAGCCCCTCACAGTACCACTTAGCTTAGGAATACTCAGCAGGGCTGGTGCAAGAGCTGGCTGCTTCTGGCCAGTAATCCTCCAGACGTGACCTCCCTTAGTGGGAACAACCGAGCTATGGCTCTCCTGTAGGCCAGGTGCTGGTATTTCTGTTCCTCAGGCTCAGGGGAGGTTTATCAGCATGGCCTCCCTTCTCGTGCTCGTTTCTTTCCTCCTGAAGGGCCAATACAATTGGAAACATTTCCTGAGCGAGAACAAGGTAAATGAGAGGAAAGGACTCAGACACGCAACAATTTGGCTGGAGATTACCTAAAGCAATAGAGCAAGAAAGGGAAAGCAAAGTTTTAACTTTGCAACAGAAACTCTGCACTTCTGTGCTGGGTGGAGTTCAGAGGTTGCAAGTCAGCCCACAAGGTTTAACTGAAAACGTAATTGTTTCAGGAACCGAGCTGACGCCAACCAAGGCACAAAATTCAACTATTACAAGTTGTCCCAGTGACTCATACCTGAGAGGTGAGTACTACCTAGACATTAGCCATTCAAGTTAGTTACCCCTGCCCTGGATTTGAGGCTCCTGGCCAGGGACAGGGCACAGTCATAATGAGAGCCTGACATGTGAAATTACATGTTTGCGTGACTGATGCCTGAGTGTGCTCAGTTTAGATAGGATAGGGAAACCAGCATGCCTCTTTGACTCAAACTGTATCTCTTTTGGCCCTGATAGCTCAGGCTGAGCCTAAGTTGCCACATCTAGCAAAGAATGTCCACCTGTGGCCATTTCCCAGTGTTGGGAGCCGGAAAACCATGCATGTGGAGTGTTCCCTGCAAGGTTATTCAGAAAGGTGTTGCTGTACTCTGAAGTACAACTTAAAACAGTTGAAGAACTCCTGGAACAAGCCAAGCCTGTCTGTCAGGGAAGTTGTCTCCTAGCGAGAAAATTAGAGAAAGAAAAGTGTTAATTATGAGACAAGATCACTGTTTCTCCTTGGAATGGTGATTGAGGTTACCCCTCCCGGTGTAAACCAACTAACTCTTTTCAGTTAGTATGTAAATGCAGTGTTATTCCAGCTCCTCAAGAGAGCTAGTTTCAACCAACTCTGTCACAACTCAAACCAAATCAAGAATAGTATCTGGGAGTTCAAAAGCCACCTCATCCATGTGTTTGCTGGTTTGGTATGTTTTCTTCCCTGTTTCAGCATTCCTAAAGAGGGTAGGGAAGTGTAAGTGGCTGTTGTTGGAGACAGGGAGTAGGGGTAGGCAGACCTTTCAGCTGTTCCCTGTGCCATTCTTCAGCCTCTATGGAAATGGGCATCCTACCACAAAGGAAATAGAAATATGGTTTGTTGAGTTGCTGCCTCTGCCCAGGCCATAGTTTCCTGGAGAAAAATTCAACTCCAGTTCAGTAATCTCCAGGGCTTGACTCAGTTGCACACACAGGGGACACTCAAAGGTATCTACATGGGGTTTGGAGCTATGGCACAGGGCCTGCAGGAGAGCTCAACCCTTCTGGAGTGGCAGCTAGAACCAGGCAGTAATCCCCAGGGCACCTCAAATGGCTCCAGATCCCTACACTTGACTTCTGAACTGAGCCTATACTTAGCACAGTTGATGCAATTCAATTCTCTTTTACAGATGGACTCAGTGAAAGTTCATGTGCTCACTTGTGAGTGCGAGCAGAGTCACGGGCTCCTAGGATTCACTCAGCACTACATTGTCTCGCAGGCTGCAGGGCTCAGACATGAACAGCTTCTGCACCTGTCCCCTCTGCTGGGCTTTCCAACACTCTTACACATTCCTCCTCCACCTTCCAGTCCCTAGTGGCAAGACAGAGGTCTTCTCACAGTTTCACCTTTTGTGTCTGGAGACTGAAGATACCATCATCTTCATCCCATGTCTGGAGGTACAAACATCATCCCAGTATCAGGAACATTCATCACTGTAGTGTGTTTTCCAAACCCAGCTGTTCATTTGGGTAGGCACAGGGCTAGGCTACAGTGCCTGACATCTGCTCAGTGTTTGGAGTCTCTGGACTAAGAGGCAGCAAACATGGTTGATAAGTTTGGCAACACGTCACTTTGTGTCCCTGTTGCTCAGAGATAGAGGAGACTTTGTTATCTTGCATTTTCACCAGGGAGAGAGTGATGAATTTGAAGAGTTAGTCGTGTTCCAGGCACTGAGAAATGGGTAAAGGCTGAATGTCCTAGATTAGAAAAGGGTGAATTCGGTCCATAGGTGTATACCTAACCTACTCTGCACTTGTTACTTGTTACTTTTACTGGAGCAAAAGTTTTTTTAGGATGACAAGACCTGACCAGTCCCCCAGCTATCTCTACCCCACTACACTATTGCACATTACAACCACACTCAGTAACATTTTTCCTCCAGGAGGTGGTTAGGTAGGAGCATGCTGGCATTTTTCATGTCTCATGACTTATATTTCGGTCTCACACCTTACATATGGATTGCAGCTTTTCAGCTGCCGCTACAGTAACACAAATGAGGCACCAAGTCACCCTACAATACGCAAATAACTGCTTGTGTGCACTCGTGGCACTGACTGCTAGGCAAGAAGGGGCAGCCTATAAGGGTCCTTATCTGTCCTAGAGGAAGGAGAAAGATCCCGACACTGACTTCAGGCAAGAAATCTCCTCCTCTACCCTTGGGTCAGGACGATTAGCTGCATTCAAAGAGTTGCCTGTTTCCTTGTGTGCCACCAGCCATAAAGTCTGGCACCACTTAACCATACAGGTCCTGTGAGCCAGCTGGACTGGGCTGGACTCAGGGGCTTAGATGCAGATGAACTGTGTCTCAGTGCTTTAATTAAAATATTTTCTGCAAGCAACTGGAAAAAAAAAAAGCCAGACACTTTCGTTTGAGACAATTGACACACAGAGAAGTGAAGGATGTTTTATAGACAAGTTTCCCAGATCCCAAGGTAAATGTTTCAGCCAGTTCCAGGACAGCAACAGAAACTAGTTGAAAGCCAGTGGATATCCTGGGAAGGTGGAGGGGAGTAGAAGATGAGGTAGATAGGAACTGTGGAAATTTCCTGCAAGGACCTAAGGTAATCTGTGATCCTACAACCAATAAAACCACCATCTCAGGCAGCACATTTCTTACTCTATTTTCAGAAGTGTATCCTAGTTGGGAATCTCTAGCCTGAGAGTTTGTTCTCCGTATTGTCCTCCTCACATTCCCCTTTTATTCACCTCCTTTGTCAGATTCTGAGCCCCAGATGGACAGGTTTCTGCTGGGGAAATACTTTGTTAATAGTCATTTGTCCTCAGATTAGTTGACAGATGGAAGAGCACCTAACTCAGGTTTAAAAAGTAAGAATAGATCAAAACAAGACCTCAGTGCAAATGTATTCAAGGGTGGTTGATAACTTCCACGTTTTTAAAACAGATGTGGAGAGAGTACAAACAAAGGAGAGATCACACTACATTTGTCCTACCTTCTAGGCTTTTCTGCCATAGCACTGGGACCTGGGCATTGTGGCCCACTGTGACTGCACCAGACTGCAGAAGCTGGACGGTGAGATTTTATGTCCTGGCTGCATCCTCCAAAGCCACAGACAGAGATGGGAAAGTTAACAAGCTGAAGCTGCAGCCAGTAAGCACAGGCAGCTCATGCACAAAGGAGAAAGCTGAATATGAGAGAGGGGAAGCTGCAGCAGCTAAAGGGCAGCCACCTTCTTCCGCCTAGGAAGGAGGCTAAGGGAGAGGCTGCTCTCCAAGACAGAGCCATCTGTCTGAGGGACTGTTTTAAGAATACACCTGAAATTTCCATCATTGATGGAGGGACTAGAGGAAACCCCACAACAATTTAGACTCTAGCATCACTTGCACCCAGATTTGCCAAGATACTTAGTGTGAGTTCAGATACCCACTCACTGGAACTTGCAAGCACATCTGACGGCTAGGGCCACTCTCCCATGGGCTCCCACAGGTGCAGAAATCTGTGATATTTTCTTCTTGCTTTCCCACAGCTACTGTCGATGTATCACTGGGTACCTTCCCTGATAAAGCAAAGGATTCAAAATTTGGTCTGTCTTTCCATCAATGTTGATGTAACTTCTCAGTAATTGTTGTTTATGTTGTATGTGTTTTGTGACATTCATAAGCTGTGTAATTTCATGTCACAAAGCTTCTTGGGTGTCTGTCTATTTCGTTCAACGCCCGCTCTGTGCAGCTGGTTTTAATTCCAGAATACCAGACACCTCTGTACATCTACTATTTGTAAAAAAGAACCCAAACAAACAAACCCCGCCCCTCCCAAACCCAAGGGATATAGGTACAGCAGGGCTGCCTGAAACGGTGTAAATATGGAATCACGGTTTTAATTCAGTGGTGCACCAGCTTATGTCTTGGATGTGTTTGGGTAGCATATCTGCACAGACCCATCCAAATGTGAGTGCAGACTTGAAGTCGTTCATGCCATCTGTGCTGTTTCACTGACAGGGGAAGGGCTCTGATGCTAGCAGAGACATGCTGCTTTCAGCAGTCAAGATACTTTGATACCAAGATGGGTTTATGAAGATCAGACGCTGATTTTTTTTTAAACTCTTTAGAAATTTTAAGAACAACAGATCAAAACCAGCTTTTTAGCCCTAAGCACATAACGCAGTTTAAAAAGAAAACTCCAATTTTCATTCTTCCATCTGACTGCTGTTACAGGGCTGAGGGAAAACCTTACATATTCAACCCACTTTTGCAAATGAAGGAATATCTTTGAATCTTTCTTGACTGGAGTTTGAATCCACTTCTGAACTCTAATTTAATAATGAAAAATACAAGCCACACCAAAAAACCTTGCTGGTAGAATATTTCAGCTGCTTTGTGAATAAAAATGTTTCCCTTTAAGATAATTGAGTCTTCCTCTCTGTGGCTTTCACATCTCTATGGTATTTGGATTTCCTTTTCCAGCGTAGATTTTTAGCCATTATTATATGGCTAGATAGGAAAATATTTCCAATCTGATGAGGTTGTTTTGCTGCATAATCATTCTTCAGCCCCCTGGAGTGAGACTATTCTGCTCACTTCTCCAGACAAATGAATCATCTGCAGCAGTGACAAGGCACATGATAGCAGCTGGATTGTAGACACGTTTCATAGAATCATAGAATCATAGAATGGCTTGAGTTGGAAGGGACCCTAAAGATCATCTGCTTCCAACAAACCCTGCCATGGCGGGGAGACCTCCCACTAGACCAGGTTGCTCAAGGCCCTGAGTTTACTCTTTTTATGTTTTGGGTTCGCTTTTCTTTTTCATTTACCTGGAGTTCCTCATGTGCACACTCTGCACCAGAGAAACCTCCTGAGGGCCATTGTTCACAAAATGGAGCTTGAATGAGGAAGCATGAAGAGGAACCTTCTACTTATCAAGGAGTTTCTGGTGCCAGGAAGGATTTTTACTATACTTTACACAGTAAACAATAAACAAGATGTCTCAATAAGACACATGTGTCCGAGGCTCCTACAAGGCCAGAGACTCCTAAAGATTTGAATATCCACAAACTCAGAGGCCCTGGACACACCAGGACTGCAAGCATGCTGGAATTGGGTGGTGGGCTAGGACTTCTTTCTGCCTCGAGATATAGGTCGAGGGCAAAATCCTTGGCTGCACAAGAAAGCTGGAATTCTAAGCACAACCCAAATATGCAGAATTGTCAGGGACTTATAGAAAGCAGCAAGGAATACAACAGCCTTCGTGGCTCCGTCTTTGCCAGTGTTGTTCCTCAACAGAGACCATCCCTTGCCTTCTCTCCAGGAAGGCAGGCAAATACTTGTCTTTCTCCTCTTCTTTGGCCTGTCCTGGAATAAAGCCCTTGCAATAGCTTCAGGTTTTTTTCTCTCATAGTGGCCTTGGCTCTGCCCTCTTCACCCAGAGACTTGTGAGGTGGCTCTTTTTGATGGAAATGGATGTCATGAACCAAGGCAAACGTGGTGGGGAGAAGAGAGCAAGTAGCTCTCCTTTGAGCACATATGGAAACCTGCTTCTGTTATTTCATGGATGGAAAAAGCAAACAGACGTGAAAGAGCCTCACAAAGCATGCATCTCATGGTAGCAGGAGAACAGGGAAATGAAAGTAGGTTTTCCAGGGGCACAGCTGATGTGCCATCGTATTAAAGCACCTGTAGCAAAGATCTTAAAACAGCTGAGAATCAAGAGGAACTGGATACTTGGCCACTTTCAGCCTGCATTATAAATTAAAGTCCAAAGGGACAATTTCTGTCAACTTGACCTTCTGTAATACAGAGGTCTGGGAATTTCCTCCAGCAGGACTTACTCTTAAGAGTATGATTTGCAGCTTATCTGAAGGACCTTTTTGCAAGACAGCCAATCTCAATTTGAAAGCCTCACACAATAGAGTATCCACGACACCTTTCAACATTTTGTTCCCGTGACAAATTACTCTCCCTGTCAAGCATGAACAGTTTCAATTGTAGATTTCTTCCTACAAAGTAAGTATATTTCAATAGCTTGACAGCTGGAGTTCATCTGACCTAGAACTCAGATGACTATATTTGGCCAGGTGAGTCTTACCTCTCCAATGACTCCAAAAGCAAGACACTAACTACAAGATGACTCATTGTCTTTGCAATTTAGGTGTGGAAAAAAAAAGAAAATATTTTAGTTTGCATGGGCCTGCCAGATGAATAACTCCAAGAAGCTCTCCCAAGGAAGCTAAATTGGAAACAAACAGAACCACAACTGGCAGTAATTTGAGGATGCCTGCTGCCAGGAAAAATGCCATATGCGGTTAATTTCGTCTTTCCCACCCCACACTTCAATAACTCTTCTAGAGCTTTTGAAAGCTGGCATATTAAACTGTCCTGTGTGCTGCCTTCCTTACACGATTAGCAAAGAGCTACCTTCATCATGTCTCCGATGGGCTAGATACCTCTAGAAGGTAAGGCTAAGTTCTTCATAATTTCCCCTCCACTGACAGCAGGCTATGCCTGCCCCTTTCCGCATGCTAATGGATCTACTCAGCAGTGCTTGACACTTCTCCAACAGACATCAGGAAAGCCAGGGCTTTACACAGTGGGGCTATATTAAGACTAAATTGTAACCTGAAACTGGTATGATGTTTTATTGCAGTTTTAATAAGTGTAATAACATACACCACTGAGGCACAAATAAGGCAAGGGTATAAAAAAACCCCAATTACTACATATCAAGCAGAAGGGGGAGGAATGTGGTAGGTAATATCCTGAAAGAAACCTCAAAAAAAAAACAAACCAAAAAAACCAACCCAAAGAAACCCTCACATCCTGAATCAAAAGTTGTAAGGTCTTATAGTAAGAATTTTAGTACTTGATCAAGTCAGTTGAAGGCACACTGTGGTAGAAAAGCAGAAAAAAAGATTATCAGTTCTGAAGGGAAATGGGAATTGACCTCTGCAGCCATGTCAGTTGATCACAGTTATATACAAGATTTTTACACAGATTTTGAGGGATAAATTTTCAAGATAGAAACAGAATAAAGCAGCATGCTGACCACACAAATTGTGTACCAAACAAACTTCACAACTTTCTTGCCAAAAGCCACTTAATTTCTGGTTGGTGAATTGCAGGAAACCACATTCATCCAGACTTCACTGAATTGTTCAGTATGGCACTGTATGGGAAGTGAAGAGTTATTTTAAGGCTGTACAATTAATACAGGAAAAACACAGCAGTGTACAAACCAGCTAAAGAACAACAATAATTGTATTGTCAGAGGACACAATCTGGAAGAAAGCTGTTTGTGTAGTTCTGTGAGCATTGAGTTCAGGTCGGTAATACTTTGTGTGGCATAACATGAAAAAACAGTGCTGAGTGGCATATGCTAGGTGATGCTGGACAGTACACTGAATGCAGAGTAGGACTGCATACTCAGAAGAGCTATGTTAATTGAAAGAATAGTAAGAGAATTTCAAAAGTACAAAGACTGAAGGACAAGTGTTGACCTCCTGGTTCTTTTGCCTCAAGAATAAGACACTTGACAGCAGGATGTGCACAAACACAGAGCCCACATCTTGGCTTTTGTACTGAGGTGCAGGCACATCATCTCTTCTCACCTGTCCCTAAAGCCTAGCCCAAAAGGAAAAGGAATAAAACACAAATGGAGCATATAAAGGTATTGCCTGAAAGGGTTAATTCACTTTTGCTCCTACAGGCTGAAGAGGAAAAAGGTTTGAGGAAGATATTGCTATAGATGACTTCCTTTCCATGGCAAAGTTTGCTGACGGCTACTTAAAAATACAATCAACACTAGCATTTTACAGTGTGAGTATCAGCATTTTATTTTTAAAAAAGGAAAAAAAAAAAAAAGAAAAAAAAAGAATACATCATTTAGCAACTGGAAATGTGTAAAAAGTTACAAATTTCAAGAAATTCACACATTAAAGAAACAGGCTTTGAAAGAGTTTCTTTACTGCATGAAACTTACACAGCACTTCACAACCGATACTGCTTGTTTCAAATACTCTAATAATAAGGTATTGGGAGAGCCAGAGATCCCCTAAGATGGCAGTACTGCTAGTACAAGAGGTTCCTGACCTTAGTCCCTTAGTCATGAGTACCAAGGATATCCCAGTAATTCTGCAAGGTAGAAAAGCAGATGCTCCAACAACATAATGCCATAATCTAAGGCCACCCCAAATCCAACAGTATCTCAAAGCCGTCAGAGAATAAGCAGTTCCTACACATCTTTAAATTAACTCATCCCAACCTTGGTATTTAGTAACAGATTTAAGGAGTATATTCATATATAAATCTATTTTTAAGAAAAAAAACCCACAACACTACTGTGAAATTTACATGACGCACAGTACTTTAGCAACACCATGTTTCCAGTAGAACTTGGCTATTAGCTGCTTGCAGTTTATATACAAAGCTGATTAATTAGAAAGGATGGTACAGAGGGTCAAGCTTTCTTTCCAAGTTAGCCCCTAGATAAAACGAGGATTATCTTCTAGGAGCTGGCAGCATTAAAAAATTGTTATTAGAACACCAGGGTGCAGTGGTTTGTAAACACTTTGTCTTAATATTAAATTAGAATCCAGTGCATCCTCACTCTCTGCCCTGACGTTATGGATCAGGTGATTGATATAATATTCTGAGAATTCATGGGAGATATAAAAAGTCTGGCCAATAAAAATCCTTTAGACAAGTTCTTTCCTGGTGCCAAGTTACTGACTTTAGGGCAACACAAAGCACGAATTTGAGCCACAATAGAATCACAGGCAAATTTTTTTCCAGGATGTAGGAGTTTCCATTCCATTCTAGCAAAACAATTTAGGTTTTGTATGATCCCCATTCCACAGCTGTTTGGAGGGAAGCAGTTTGCCAAGCTCATAGGCAAGGCCAGCAGCACAGCCCAAAAGAGCTCCACATTTTTAACAATTGGCCTATGCTGAAGGTGTTGGACAGCAATGCCCACTTCTCTCCTGACTCCTACAGTCCTCAACCTCCTTCTACTCGGGAAAGATTACATGATACTACATTTGAGAAAAGGCTCAAGAGAAAATACCTAAAGTAAATACATCAGGGATATACACACACACACACAAAAAAAAAAAAAAAAAAAAAAAAAAAAAAAAAAAAAACTC
>VWZK01016240.1:49470-90827 GCA_013396935.1 Baryphthengus martii
ATCTCAAGACAGGAAAAAAACCTCTTCCTGTTGTTCTTGAAGCTCTTCTTAACTCCTTCCTCCCTCTTTACCAATTGCAGTCCTAAGTAACAAATTTCTGCCAGATCTGTGTGGCAGCTTCCTCAGACTCGTTCCTTGTGCTTCACGTTAGCCAGCTTGACTGTTTCCTGCTCAGAGGCAGGTGGAGAAGGCTCATCATGACATCCAATCATCAGCTGATAGACCATCACTCCTGCAACCGCCCCAAGGAAAGGAGCAACAATTGGCACCCACCACCACTGCTTGCCAGTCCTGGAAAAGAAAAAGAAAGTGCACAAGATAAGAGCTCCAACCTAAGAATTAGTATAATCATGTTTGGTTCTGGAACAAAGCAAGATCTGGTTATCTCCACATGTCACCATTGGCTTGCAAAGGACAACAGTACCCGCATGTCCACAGAAACGTCCAAGGTAGATATTGTCCTCCACTGCAAGTTCAAGTGGCAAGCAATTTGAAATAGTTACTTTCAGGACTTGCAAGGCTATCTCTCCACCAAGAAAGGAGAGAAGCTGTTACAATGACAGAACTGTTGCAACGTCTCATCTTTACTTCCCCCCACCCCGCTTTCAGGAAAGGCGCCCTTGATAGCACACAGTCTGTATTGCTCATGGTTCTTTTAATTGGTTCCAGCAACAACAAATACAAGTATAATAAGCACCCTCCATTTTCTACCACCAAATAAATAATGATAGGCTTATGCTCAAGGTGCACCTGAACTGCTCACGGATGCTCTTAATTTCCTCCTTGGTAACAAAGTTAGGTCATTTGTTATCACCACTGGAAACTGCCCAGCTTCCATGATTTTTTAAGTAAGAGCAGAGCAAACAGTGTCTTTTAAAAACACTTATACAATCCAAAGATATCTCATGGGTACTAAGACTCGTTATAGTGCCAGAGCTACCACTCATTTGCAGTTGTAATTTCTTTCCCTTTGATGCACAAGGCTTTTATTGGCAAGCACTTACCAGAACACTTCAGTGCCCCAACCAGCAATGGCTGTGAAGAGACGAGGGCCAAAGTCTCTGGCAGGGTTGACAGCATAGCCAGAGTTGAAGCCCATGGAGGTTCCAATAACAAGGACAACAAAGCCAACTGTGAAAGCCTCCAAACCAGTGGGGACAGGGTTGTTGTAGGGATCGACAATAGCCAAGACGCAAACAATCAAGGAGGCAGTGCCAATGAACTGGGTAGGAAGGGGGAAGAAAAGGAAGAACTTAATCCAGATTAATCTTTTAAGTAAACAGTTTAACTTCTCTGACGTTCCATGCAGTTAGGACTTACTATCTTAACTGGAAGAGCTGCACTACCTCATCCCATGGCATTACCAGATCATAGTAAACCGAGCACCCATGGGAATGGAGAGGCAGAATGTGTTCATCTTGGCAGCCTTCACTTGATCATGCCTACACTTCTTCCCTTACCCCAGAAGAGTTATGATTAACTGTTTGAACATCCAGAATCAAAGAATGATAAGGTTTAGAAGAAACCTCTAGAGATCATTTAGTCCAACCCAACTGCTAAAGTAGCTCCCCCAGAGAAGCTTGCACATAATCATGTCCAGACAGGTTTTGAATATCTACAGAGAAGGAGACTCCATAGCCTCTCTGGGCAGCCTGTTCCAGTGCCTTGGCACTCTCACAATAAAGACACCACTGAATAGAGACTGGTGCCATCCTCTCGATACTCACACTTTACATATTGATAAGCTCTTCTCCCCTCTAGTCTAAATAGACCCAGAGGTCTCAGCTTTTCCTGAGAGAGATGCTTCAATCCCCTCAGCATCTTTGTAGCCCTCTGCTAATGGATGGCTGCTGTCCCTTTGTGGTTGCTGGCAACTTTAAGAGGGAGAGTCACCTCTAACACCAACCACCACACTATACTCAGTTGCCCTCTGGACTGTGTAACAGCCATTGCAGAACAATGTGAGTGAGGAAGAGCCATCCTTCCTCACATTATGTCCCTTCAGGAGCTGAGAGCATGTAGTTTCCTCTTCACTGGTGTTTTGGCCAGTGTTGCACCACTGGTTAATCCCCTTAACACAGGTCTTCTTGCCAGAAGGGTCCTTTCTGGCTCTGCGCCTTCCGTGGGCTAATGAGACACCTGTGTCTGCTCTAAAAATGTTTCTGGATATCTTCTTTTTACGTTGTAATTCTTTCTCTAACTAAATGAAAGGCCCAGAACAACCCCAAAAGATTCCTATTCAAATGCCCTTTCAACTTTCCAGCACCCTCTTACCTGGTCAAAGAATCCGTTCACAACGTTCAGATGCTGAGATGGGTAGGTGGCAAAGATACCAGCAGTGCCATTCTGTCCTGTTACATACAGCTGGTTACTGCCAAAAGCCCAGATGGCATCTAGAGGCAGGAGGGAAGTTAAAAAAAAAAAGAAGATAGAGAGGTTAGTCATTTTCCAACACATATGAGAGCAAGGACCTTTCTTGGAAGATGACTGAAATACAGGCTTCACAGAGACTTGAATACTGAGGTAGAGTTCCCTCAGCATCCTATTTCTATGTGCTCCAAAACCATTTGCTGTAGCTCAAACACTCATTTGGAAAATTTAGGCCATGATCCACCACAGCCTTTTCCTAGTCTGGGTCAGATGCAGATGGCCTAAGTCCCTGGTATGAGTTAGAGCCAAAAGGTAAACACTAAGGTCACCCCAAGTCTCTCCTAAAGGCACTCAAATGCCTGTGGTATCTGTCTTTGTGTCAAGAGATGAGACAAAAGACGTTGCTATGAATCTAATCTACAGCAAACAGGATTTGAGCTGCCTTATTTACACTTTCCTCCAAGCCAATACACAACTAGTTTCACCTCCCAGAGTTGCCTTGTAGAGCAGTTAGCCCCTTGCTTATCACTATGCAAAAGTTGGGTAACGGTAACTAATCTAGGTAGGTGGGCTGTCTAAATTCCCTCCATGGTCAGTGGAGGGAAAACCAGATACTTCTGAAGTTAGCTCTTCTATCTTTTAGGCAGATAAAATTGGATTAACTCTCTTCTGAAGAGGAGATTTCAGCCCACCAAACAGAAAGGTAACTGGTATTGAACTAGAGTCCTTATATATTTACAGACATTAACGGTAGGTCTCCCTGCTTCTTTCTAAAGTGAGAAGCAATTGGTGCTAGTGCATGGGTTGCAGTTTCCTCCCTTCAGGTGGAAGCTACAGTGACCCAGATGCTCTGCTCACCTTCAGGAAACACTGTTTTTATCCCAGAAACAAATATCAGGAGGAAAAATGTGAGCCAGAATGTCACCCTTGATATCTGACAAAGAACAATTTCGAGCACAAAGTCAGTTCTTGCCCACTGAATGTTGCCTGTAGTGAATAACGCCACTCAGTGGGAAGAGATGCATGAGGAACTGGATTTCTAGGATGCTTTCCAAGGTATAGAATCATTCTGATGAAGGCAGCAAACACTGCCAGGAGCCTCATCATCTGGAAGCTAACATGAGGCAATGCAGACAACATCTATGGTGAAATCTTTAATTTTTTTAAACCAAAAAGTATGAAGTGGCTCTGGAACAGTGCACAGGTATAAAATCTCCATTACTGCTAGTGTTTCACTGGCTTTTCTGGAAGATCTGTATTAGTGTAGAGAGTAGATACAAGAGGGGCCATGCAGGAGCCCAGTGAACATTACTTAAGGACAAAGACTTGCACATTGACAATGCTGGTTGTCCTTCAGATTGATTTGAGGAGGCTTGAACATGTGCTCTTATCATCATGAGAACAGGCAAGCCCTCCCAGAAATGCAATAAGGAGATTCCCAGAACTCTGCTTTGGAAGAAAATGCAGATCATTCTCTGATCTGGAAACCAGATTCGCTGCAGCAAGTCATAAAGAGCAGTAGTCTCGCCTCAATGAACACACAAGGTTTCTGCACTTACCATAGTAGAGCCCAAAGACTATGCCAGCTCCGAGGAAAGCCCCCAGGGTTTGTGCTAGGGCGTAAATTGGTAGCTTGATCCAGGGCTCCCGAGCCAAGAAGCACATGGCAAAAGTGACAGCTGGGTTCAGGTGTCCTCCTGCAGAGAGGGTGGTGGTTAGCATACTTTTATGGGCAGAATTTGTGTCCCAGAGATGAGCTAAGGGACACTACTTTCCATACCAGTGCCACATAGGAAAAGTACAGAAATCTAAGTCTGCATAACACTTGTCAGAAGTGGAATTCAGCCCATGCGGAGTCACAACGTACCTGATACCTGTCCTGCAATCAAAATGCCAAGTGTTACGGCAAAGCCGAAGGCCAGGTTGACAGTCAGGAAACCTCCATGAGTCCCTCTGCTGAGCACAATCTGTGCGACGGAGCCACAGCCAAAGAGCTAGGAAGAGAAAAAGGGTTTGAAATTACTCTCTCTGTTTCACATCAGGGCCATGTGCTGACCAATGCCTGCAGGTGTTCCACTTACACCCACACATATCATCACAGCTCACCTCACCTCAAAGCCTTCAAAGTTTCAGCCTTTGGACAAAGTGTCTGGGCATTATCTCTACAGACAGCGGGGAAGGAGAAAGGACACAGGACAAGCCTCTCTTCTTGCAGGGGGAAAAGAAACCAGGGATAAAATCAAAAGCAAGATTATCCCCCTAATCTCTAAGGGAGGCGTGTGCTCTTGCTTAAAGATGTTTGTTGCAAACAAATGATCCTTCTCTCTCCAGTCACATCCAAAAGCCATCTTTCCAATGCTCACCCTTAACAATCCAAATCAGTTTCCTCTGGCAGTTCAGTTCGTCGCTCGTTCAGCTGGAGGCTTTTGCCTTCCTCAGTCTTACAACTACCCATTATGTAATTTAAAGAGCCCTAATCTGATGATCTGTGTGCTTGTAGCGTCCATAGACTCCACCTGAATTGATTCTTCTTATATACTAGGGATTATTGCATCAGCAGGTACTGAGAGCAACCTTAAACAAGAACAGGGATTACAGCTTACTCCCGTGATCCTCAAATCTAAGGATCAAGGCTTGCATATTTCTTTTGACCACATACCTATATCCACACACCCACTGAGACACTGATTCTGTGATCTCCATCATCACAGAATTGTTTAATTGCCACAAAGGCAGTATCTTCTTCCAAGGGATAAGCTACCAAATAGGCACCAAGGCAGCAGGGGTAGCTGTCTTTACCTCTCCTGATAATACTGGACATACCCATTGTGCAACACACAACACAGATCAGAGGCAAAGCCAAAACATATCTGCCTCATGCCCTCCCATCCCCTCGATGACTGATGAATTACTAACAAAGCAAACACTGCACTCAGCCTGCTGGGAAAGGACCAGCCATGTAGGTAGGCTACAGGTTGGTTCATGAGGTGGACACTCTGTACACAGGTGCCCCTTGACAAGAAGCCAGGTCCTCTACACAGGACCTTGTGTAGAAAGAACAAAGGAACCTGTAGAACTTGTTATTTAACGAGAGGGGCAGCTAACACTGTTCTCTATCGGGTGCAGTCAGAATAGCCCCTTCAATGTCCTAAATGAGCTGCCCAGCTAGGAAACCGTGGTGAAGAAGACACCCAGGCAAAGGCAGAAAAGATAAGTCTTGTTTATTGTGCAGCAAATAGAGCCATCATTCCCAGCATAGCTCCAACTGATCACATAAATACTGGCTAATGACCAGGATGACATCTGTTCCTTCGCTTACACCTCATGAGCCCCAGCATGCTTTAGGCAGAGATTTGGAAAGAGTACTTGGCCATGGTGTTTGTCTCCCTAAAGCCACAGTCTGACTGGAGAGGGGACGAGCCCGCAAAGAGCTGCAGTGGGCATATGAGTTTGGCAGGGTTGACCCCAAATTCTTCTTGATGATGATGGTATTTGTGTTATTCACTCTGAAAGAACTGGCAGTTCTGCAAGTGGATGGTGGTTGGCTCGTTAGCCACATACTTTTTGGTTGCAGAAACCACAGAGTAAAGTCTTTTTCATCCTCCACTTCCCTGTTCACCCACAAAGATCTTCCTCTAACCTGGAGAAATACCAGCTCTGCCATTTCTCAAGAGGTTATTCCCCGTCCTACACCTGGCAATAGTTCTCCAGCTTTTCCTCAGAAGAGACTCTATGGGCCGTGCAAAACCACCCTGGAGCCACTCCATGGGAGTATTACACTTATTTATCAGATGAGCCCTGAGGACTATTTGGATTAATTCAGCATAGCCGTAGAAAACGACCCTCATCAGATAAAAAGAGTAAGGTGATATTTAGGAGCAAGTTTGAACTTTGATACGAATGTGTGCGATTCTTTCTGTACTGCATCAGTGGAGTCCACTAAGAATGAACAGGTATTCTTATGAGTGGCACCTGTCCACAGCATTTGACTTTCAGGAACCAGTTCAAATCATGTTCACCCGTGATTTTGTGGTAAGTGGTTGAACATTGCATAGTTTTGTTCCAGTGATTTCTATTATCGTTTTTAATCATACCATTTCCACTTCTGCTATTTGCTGTTTCTCCTTCCAATTCCTTTTCCCAGGCCTCATCAAACAGTAGACCCTCAGCAACTATTTTGTTAACTCTTCCTTTTCCAGCACTTGCAGACAAGAATTTAGGAGCAGCTAGCTCGAGTTAAAAGGCAAGGAAGGTCAAATAAAAGCAATTCTGCGTTTATCCCAGCGGCTTTTAAATCCACACAAAGGCTGTAAAAGTCCCTAGGCAATACTGTATCACTATGATCAGGAGACAACGGTGTGCACCCAAGGGGAAGATGACCCCTTGTTCTCTTGATTTTAACAAGCTGCCTCCAAAACACTTTTTGTTTAAAATAAAATAAAAATTACTGGAAGAAGATCCCTGACAACAGGTTAGCATCTCACGTGGCAGTGGGTGCAGCAGCCAACTGTTATACGCCTATGATCCACTAGTTAAGTTCAAAAGCAGTTTTAAAGTGCTAATAAAATGATTACAGCAAAGCATTACTCCGATGTATTAAAGCTACTCTCCTAGGAACTGAGGTCAATGCACCCATTAACCATGTTAATGGAAGCTTGCTCCCTAATTTCTTCACAGTGACTGAAGCAAATCTAATGGCTTTTCTTGCCAACAGGGAGGCTTCTCACTCCTTATGAGTTGATCTAACTCCTTTCACTGCAAAAAATAACAAAATCCATGTTCTGTTGTTGGGCTGGCTCAAGGGTGGAGGGGCTGACAAGCTCCAGAGCCTGTACAAGGGAGGGGACAGTCAGAAGAGGCAGCAGCAAAACCAGGAAAAGGCAGCAGGTTGCAAGGTGGAACTTTATACTCCTGGAAACCTTAAACTCCCTGCGCCCAGGGCATATTTGGAGAATGGTCATTTAGCTTTGTCACCCAAGGTAAAAACATTCTGTCTCAATTTCTGGACACAAGAAAGATCCGACGCCAGTCAGGGCTGGTAGGAAATTACCTTGGAGGACAAAAACAGATGAAAAAGCTAATGAAGAAGTGAGACCACTTGAATTTATAGGCAGATCCTGTGAAAAGTAGTTCCGCACTTGAGCTCAGGAGGAAGGTAGTGCTTGGAACTCCCCTAAACAACAGCCAGCTTTCTTCCCTTTCTTGCGTCCTCTTTTCTTTTCTGCTGCTTTCGCACACCTTGAGGTGCAACACAAAATGCCTGGATGCTCTCAGACTTTAGACAGACTCATCTCTAAATCAAGATGGGAAAGTTTTGCAGAATTCCAGCTTTCCTTTTCAGCAAACAAATAAACCAGAGATTAGGGAAGCAGCCTGCTGTAAAAGTACACTAATCGCTTTGGTGGATGGGAAAGGCTGTTCAGCCCCTGCTGCCCTCTGGTTAGTGGGGGAGATGACAGAAGGGTAGTCAAACCGTGGGTCTAAAGGGAGAGAGTGTGAGATATTGATGGAAGATTGAAGACATTAGCCACACAAAGGGACAAGTCCTTTCATATTGGAGTGAAACTTCAGACTATCCTACAGTTCCTTCAAGGAGGGAGGCTTACAAGGAGGGAGGGGACAGAGGACTACCACTTTACAGCCTGTTAAGAATAACCTTCCAACTACTTTTCTGCAGCTCAAGGTAAGAAGGGGTTAAAGGCACTGGAAGTGTCCCCCATGGCCTATTGCTGCCCTCCCTAGGGAGCGGAAAACAGCTGTGTAGATCTGAAGATAGATCATTGACATTTCTGTTCAAGCCACATTCTGTTCAAGTCTGTGCAGTGACGATCACCACCACCAGCCACGAAGATAGTGCAAGAAGTACTGTCATTTTTGCCTTTCCTCAAAGCGTCTCTCAAACAACCTGACTGGTCATAATTTACAATTTGAAAAGCAAGGAGACTCCACAGTCTGGCTTTCTATCCAGCATGGCTGGAGCCAGCCTTGACAGAAGTAGTCCTGCGGGGAAGGGCAGCAACAGATGTTCTGTCATGTTAGAGTTCTTTCTGCACCACACACTGTCTCAAAGCCAGGCAGGGCTGCAGGACTCGAGAGATAAGAGAGTCAAAGGAAAGCTGTGCCACATATACATCACATGCTACAAAACTGCACAAAGCTGGAGAGACAAGCAACAGCACAAGAAACCTGAGCAACCATCAGCAGAGGAGCTGATGTAGAGAGGAAATTCACTGTTTTAACTTGTTTACACTCACACAAAAAAAAAAGCAGGCTCACTTATTCTGATACTCTGGATATCCCTTACATCAGGAGGCTGTAACTCTTAGAAAGACCCCTATTTGCAGTGAGGTTTTGGTCACAGGATTGGTCACTCCTGGGAAAAAGCTGCCTCCTCACAGAGAGCGAGTATTGGTGCTTGAACTATCCTGTTTGTAGGAAGGACAAATCTCCCTGCTTCTGCACAGAGCAGAAAAGAGGGACAGTTTTGAACAGCTAATGGAGAGCTTCAGCCTCTTCTAGCGCAAGAGATGAGGGAGAGCAGTAGCCCTGCCACTTCTCACACCTCCACACCCAGCAGCATAGACCTTTTGCAGAGAAGAACCAGCTCAACATGTTGATTTCCAGCCCCTTTTAAAGCCTAGCAAAGCATTAACAATGAAAAGACATTTTTTAAATTAAGTAAAAAAGAATTTTTTTGCAAAAACGTATTTTCCAAATGTGGCAAGTTGGGTTCAAGAAAAGCTGCACAAATCAAACGGCAGCTGTGAGAACTGCTGTGACGTCCCTGAGGGTTGCGGGATGAGCGGTGGCTTCAAGGTCTGCATTGCCAACAGTTAAACGAGTCTCCCTTCGCCCTGACCACCCCAACCATTTTGCTCTTTTGATTTCTGCAGCATACTCATACCCCCACTTGGCCACAGAGTCAAGCCAGCTCTGATTGAAAAGCAACTAAGAATTGTTTAGTTCTTTCCTTGTGCCTTAACAGTAGTGAATCATCGTTAGTATGACTTGAAAATCAATCATAAACAGCAAGTTACTTCTCCTGCAAATGTGAAGACCAAACAGAGCCAGCTTTGGTATTTAGAGCCAGCAGAGCAAGGCAAACAAATTGAGCCTTTAAGGGAGGCACAGGGACCTGCCACTGGAAATCTGGCTTTAGTAAGTTGCTACAGTAATAACACAAACAGCAAGTGACTCGGAAAATGCCTTCAGCGTTTGCATTGCTTAACTATTGCCAGCAAGTGGTGCTTCTAACACAGGTATAAAATTCAAACCTAAAGTGCCACTCAGAAAGTTAATTTTGAGAGTGGAGGGGGAGGTCATCTTAATTATCAAAGGAAAGGTAGAATCAACATTACTATAGCTAGAACAGTAAGAACACAGACTAAAATAACATTGTGCAACGTGCTGTATGCAGCAAAAGCAGCTTTCAAGTAGAGAGCACCTCCCCTTTGCACTATTTAGGGCTTGGCTGCCTTAGTTGGATTATTTTTCTTATCTTAAAAAGAGGCACTTTTTTGTTTTACCATTCGCTATCTTTACAACCTCCTTTAAAAATAAGAGGAACAAAATAAAGCACTAGGTTAACACATAGGCAAAGAGACTTCACAGGGCTCTGAAACAGCTTACCTCTATATGAATTTGAGAGCCCTTTGGTAGTTGTGCAAGTGAAAGGGAGGAAGGAAGAAGTTGAAGCTGTGCCACTATCCATGGTGGGACAAGTTTTACATTACACGGTGAAATTTAAAGCTGCAAACTTTAAACAGTCTGCCTCCCTTGGGGCTCATGATGTTGATTTCAGTGTGAATATCAAACTCTAAATCCTTCCCTAATTCTTTTCTAGACACATTTGTGTTCAGTCAACTTAATATCCTGTGAAGAAAATATCATGGATCTCAGGTCTTTTCTCAGATTGTCTGAAGCCCATAACATATATTTGCTGGGCTCAAGTGCAGCTAAATGCATACACATTTAGCCTGCTCAGCTGCTCAGCCTGCTGGCAGGGTGGGCAGCTGAGACTTTTGCAAGGCACAGAATAACAATCTCTCTCCTGGAATTATCCAATTTAAACTACTACCCAAGACATCTAAAAGGGGAAGAAAGTCATCCTCAAGGCCTTTTCTATTTCAGGCAGGTGGTGTAATAAAAGGATGCAAAGGAATGTGAGTGGTCGTGAGAAAAAAAATATTTCAGCAAAATAAATAAAAACTGTGAGTGTCATTTCATTAAGAAGGAATAGACTGGGACAGCTCCAAAATGGAAAGGAATTGACATCCGGCAGGCAGATATTGCAGGCTTGCTGCCCTGGAAGCCATTTCTCTCTCTGTATAGCCTAGTTTTGACTGCTGGCAACCCAAGAGCATCATTCAGTATGCATGTGAGACCTTCCCATTTCTTCCACCAGCCCACTCCATCTTCTCCCACACGGACACAGACTATCCACAGCCCTCCATCCACTGCAGAGTTTCTGTAGAATATCCTAGGTGACTCTTACAAGACCCACGAGATGAAGTTGAGTGTGCCACTAAACCTGCCCCTAAATGTTGGCTCAGGAATTCCTGAGAAAGGTGAGGGATCTGTTTGTGCACTTTAAAACACAGCAGATGCAGTTCTTCTGAGGACAAGACCTGTGTTGGCCACTTTTGCCAGTGCAGCATCCAGTCTGACTGATGGGTACCCATTACCACTCTCATTTTGGAAGCTGCTTATGATTTTGGACCAAACGTTCCTCAAGCTCTGAGCACATCCCAACTCCTCTCTGCCCTGGAGAGGCAAGGCTGTAGGGAAAGGTAGTCTCTGTTGTGCCAGCTAATACATTCAGAAGAAGAAAGGACATTTTTTGAATCATGAACCCTTCTGAAAGCTCAGCTTCTCATGTCTAAAGGGTTGCCTTGTTTCTCAGCAACATTAACTTGACTAGCAAGAAACATTATTCCACCTTGTAAGTCTGACCTTGCTTCAGTCTTGAGACTAACTGCAGCAACATTAGTGACTCATAGACAGCAAATTTCTACCTGTTGATCACTTTTCCTATCAGCTTCAACCCACCTTAATTCCAAATAAGCCTTCCTTGAAAAATCAACAGGACTTGTTTGCTAATCACCAAAGCCAGGTCACTCTGAAGATAAAGCCACTGCACTGTGTGAAGCTGCTTTGTTTTAAGAGTGGTAGCATTTTACAGGGTCTTAGCGGAGTCCCCTATCCTCCCCCACAAAACTCAACAGCCCTCTCTTCCCCATCAAAACCCAATCTTATTTCTGAAAGTATAAAATTGTGTCAGTTCTTTTGTGTTGTTCCCCAAAGGCAGGTGTAGCTTCATCAAGCCTTCCTCAACTTTCAGCTCCTCCTGCCCACACAGTCCTGCCATCAGCTACAAAGAGGTGTAAACCCACAGTCTCTCCACTGAAACCTATCGGTTTGCTCTGGTTTCACTTCAGTTCAGAGAACTTTCACTCGCAGATATTCATTGTGTGAACACCAGCTCATTTCTGCTGCAGTATCAACACACCAAACCTGGGGCCCATTTGGCATTTTTGAATGCAGATGTCCAAAGCTAGATACCCCTGTCCCATTTTTTCTGCACGAGTGTTTGCTCTCCACTTCCCACACACAACTGCCTTAGCTGTTCATGTCTGCCTTTGACTTCAAACAAGCCAGGGCTGCTTAAAACATCTGCAAACTAACAGATACCTACTGCACTTTATCCCTTATATCCCATCTCTTTGGAAACTGAGCACTAAAACAGGCAGAAGAGTTTTCTTGCCATTCATTACTTAAAAGAACATTGACTGACAGCTCGGTGCTGTCACACACATGGCAAGTGCAAGCTCCCAATCGGGTGCTGGCACGGGCTGCTGTGGTGTCATGCAGCCCTGCTGATAAGACCCTGGGGAACCTACAGCCAACAGCAAATAAAAACCAAATGACTTCAACAGTTTAAATTTTGGCTACCTCTCCTCTATAGGATGCACAAGGAAAACAAAACGAAGTGAGGAAAAAGCTTTCACTTCCCTGGATCATAAGTGTTTCAGTGCCAAGAAAATATTTCAGGACAGACAGAAAGGAAGTTTTGCATGCTCTCTAGCAAAACACTTGCTGCCTACGTGAACATATTTTGCTTCGTGCACTCTGCAAATACGCAAAAGCCCCCAAATACCCAACCAGCTCTGCAGAGACCACCATTTGCCACCAACCCCACATCTTGCTCTAAAACAACTTCCACGAATTCTCTCCCTGTGGGTAGGAGCTACCCCTCTAGTCACCTTGCTGTAGGTTGCACCAGAGCTGGGCTCACGCCTGGAGCAAACTCTGATAGCAGCACAGCCCCTTCACCAGGATAATGTCCCCCGGGGTTAGAAAGCATCGCCACACCGCAGCAGGGACTCACCACCAGGATCAGCGTCCCCAGGCACTCTGCCAGCGCTTGCCGCACCAGTTTGTTTCTGATCCTCAGGTGTTCCTCAATAGTAGCAAGAATGTCCTTTTGCCTCCCCATCACAGTAGAGGTGCCCTTCGAGTAGTGTCAGGGAAAAAGGAGTAGCTGGCAAAGCCTCAGCAAGGTTTCTTTCCTCGCAGAGCTGCCTTTGCTTATAAATAAGTTCTGCGATGCCTGACACACCTCCTGGGTAACCACACCCCTTCCACCCGCTCTTCAAACTCAACTTATTTTTTTTTAATCCTTTTCGGCATGAGACAGAGTGGGTGGTTTTCTTCATTGTCTTTATTGCTCGCATAGGTGAGGAAAAAATTCAGGAGTTTCAGGAGGAATTAAATGTGGCAAAGATGTCCCGCTCAAACTCTCGTTGTTTTCATAACTTGCCACCTAAAACGGGGCCAATTCTGGCCCTCTCCATCTTCATCTGGAGAACTAAAAGCTAAATGCATGGACTGGGCAGTGTTTTAACCCATTTTTGTGAGCAAGATACCATGCTTTCAACTTACTTTCACTCCCAAGCTCCTACAGAATGACAAAGTGGAGTGCTCCTGCGCTAATCCAGAGGCTGTAGGTGTTTTTGCAGCAAAATCGTGAGGCAGGAGAGTTTGATCCCTCACACCTCTACTACGGGATAAGACCAAGGGACCTTCTGACTTCCCAGTTGAAGCTGGTATCACAAAGCAAGACCAGACCTCTCTCCATTAAAATCTTCATCCAGATCCAAACTCTTGTGTTTTTTTACGAATTGTATGCCCCTCCCAGGGCTTTGTAAGAGTGTTTGCAGCCCACTCCCCACAAAAGGTGTGAAGAAAATCCTTGAGAGATCCCCAGGGTAGAACCACTCTCCATCACGGGACCTTCATTAAATGCTCACAGACTCTCTGGCCCTCACAGGAACGAACTTTGCTGTATTTTCAGCCTCAGTAGTGTCTTATCTCACCCTGGTCCAGTTCTATGAGATGGCATGAATGAAAGCTGTCCTAGTCCGTACCATCTGGGGTGAGAGCTGCTAACAGGACGCATGCCACTTGTGACATCTGGTTTCTGTTAAGTGAGTAGTAAAAATTCCCTGGGCTTCTTGACTCACCAGGGCTTGACGTAGAGCAGCAGGGATGAATTTGCAGGACTGAAAGAAAACCCTTTCCTGGTTTGTTCCCTCACCTCCTCTGCAAAGCCACAGATGCCCAGCTTTTCCTCTTCTCCTTACTTAACCATCAGCTTGCCTGTTGAGAAAGCAGAGCTTTTTAGTGCCGTGGTGAATGGGCCTTTATTTCATACAGAAACTGCAGCCAGCCCAAGGAGCAGAGTCAGGAATGTGGTTAAGAAAGCAATAAAGTTTGAGGAACCAAATGCAGAGAAACGCTTGGGTCCAAACATAATTACAAGGACAGGAAACTTTCCTCAGTACCTTGTGATCAGGCCTGGTCTGGTATTTCCAGCATCAACGGGGTCCTCCGAACTACAGCAAGAACTCCATCATCCTAATGCATGTTCACTGCAGCTGGGGTTTGCAAACCCGTGCTCAGGACACACATTTTTTAACCTTATCTGTGCATTTCTCTTCTTATCCCCTTGTTGTGCATCACCTAAACTGAGGGGAATCCACAGCCACTTTTCTGCCTCACTTCTTCTAACACTCCTCTGTTCTCTGTAGTCCCCTCTGTCCTTTTCACCCTGACATAGTACCAGAGCCATCACAGCCAGAAATGAAGCTGTGTGCTGGGTTTTTTCCCTTTTGGTAGATGTTGTGTTCTGTGGCAGAGGTTTATGTAGCCTAAGTCCTACATCCCATTCCTTCCCTGGTGTCAGGGACAGGGTCATAAGACCAGAGAAAGACAAGTGAAGAATAAGAGGCATGGGGAGGTGTGATGTTCTCCAAGTAGGTAGGTAGGTAGGTAGGTACATGTCCCCTGTCTGCAGCATCTGAGCCCCCCTAGCTACAAGTTGAAGATATAGACATTTCCTCACAACTGATAAAGGGAGGGGAAATGTGCTGGGCTCCTGTGTTGATAGTAGAAGATGATGGTACCACAAATATCAAACCTGGTGCTTGGAAAAGTCTAGACAGATGCAAGCCCAAGGATCTGGGGTGGCGTGGGTGCTCCGATATTGGCTCTGCAACTGACTCACTGCCTGACCCTGAGCAAATCCTTCACCTTTCCACACCTCTGTTTCTCTGTCAGTAAATTGGAGACAGTGACATCTGATCCCCTTCTTGGGGCGTTGTGAGGGTGAATCACTACTGCCCAAGATCCAATGACTTAAAATGAGCAATATGGACTTATGCAACTGCTTTCCCAACAGCCTTGTTATTATCCAGGAAGGAGCTTGGGGAAGAGAGTGATGTAATGCTAGAGGAAGAAGATCAGCAATAACTGATCGAAGCATGGATAAGAGCAGAAAGGCCCCAGTGCTGGAGCTTCTCTGTGCCAAGGTAGGAACTGTGCTACCACACTATTCAGATGGACTCCAGAGTCACATGATCTAAGCACAAAAAGTGATGTGCATCACTAACAATAGGTTTCCAAACATGCCCACCTCCTGCAGTAACTGGTGCACAGGGTACCAGTACCTATCCTGGTCATTAGAAGATGTCCACAGGCCAGTAGAACTAAACAACAAAGTATGTAACAATGAGACTAACAAGACAGACTCTTGGAGCTGCTGGGCACTCCAAGGGTTGGGTGGGCACAGAGAGATGTCCATGCCTTCAGCATTGTTTTGCATGAACATTCAAAGATGCTCTTTCATAATACTAAGACTCAAAGAAGAGTAATGCCTGACCTCCTAGTGCATCTTCTTTTATCTAGTTGTTCTATTACCCAATGACACCACCTGACCCCATGGAAAGGGGAATCAGGAAAAGCAGTGGAAATCCATGGGTTGAAATGGAAACAGATTTAATAAAATAATAGTAAAAAAAAGCCCCCAATATTAATATCAATACTAATATAATCTACACAAAGTCACGCTCAGCCCACGCAGTGGTCACGACCTGTGCACTCCCAGTAGGGAATGCTGGATGATCAGCACTGCGAGCATCACAGCTCCAGGGAAAATGTGACAGTCGCAACACAAGGGAGAGGAGCCTTGGGAGCAGAATGACAGGTGACACCCTCCAGGGATGGTGACCAACCAGAGAAGAGACCTTTCCCAGTAAATTTTCCATCTTATAGGGAGTGTGACATTTATGATATGGAATACTTCTGTTGGCCAGCTCAGGGCAGCCACCCTGGTTTTCAGTCCTCCTGGCTTTAGCACCTGGCTAACTCGAAATTGCTGAAGACCTTTATCTCTATACAGATCTGCACATTATGGCTGGTCACAAGCAAACCCAAAGCGTCGTATCAATTTTCTTCTCACTGACTCGTGTGGTGCTGTTGTCTCAAAAATGCAGCTTTCCTGAATAGAAAACTGATTCTATGATTCTGTCCCAGCAAAACTAGGCCATGGTGGTAGTGTCAAAGGTATTGGAACTCAAGCAAGGGAATTCTGCTGTCAATGACAGCATTATTCAAACATCAGGTGTCAAAATGCATAGAATGAACTGCCCCTATCAATGTGGCAATGTAACATCTTAATTTATGGATACCACTAGTTGCCTAGTGAAAACTCAAAGAGAAAAGGAAGCTCAGCTCAGTAGAGAAATTAGAAACAACATTGTTCTTCTGTGTTTCTTCCATAAATTTCAATCTTTTCTTCTAATATCTTCTGCAATCAAGAAACATGGTAGTATCTAGGAATAAACCAAGATCTGAACCCACGGCTTCTGACCATCATCCAACAGAGCACTTGTCCATAGCATTTGTCACTTTCTTATTCCCTTCCTTTCCCTCCTGCAAAACTATGTAACGTGTCACAAGAAGCTTGCTGTGCTCGGGCTGTTGTTTCTAGACAAGATCCAAAACTAACACTCAGGTTCCAAGTTTACTGTTTGCGTTTCAGCTTTGCTGCTTGGCTCCCTCCCTCCTCAGTCTACTCCAGGGGAAAGACACAGGTGAAATTTTAAAGGAAGAACTGATCCTTGGCTGCTCCGCTTCAGCTGTTTTCCTACTGGTTCTAGTGATACAAAATAAACTCAGGCTGATAAACTCCTTGGATTCTGCAGAGTGCTGAATCAGCCTCCAGCAATGTAATTTTTGGTATTAAAAACCAGGTTTAACAAAGTTACCAGACTTTTTCTTAAGAAACTGGATGGGTAAAGCTGAATTGATGGGTTCCACATCTTGTCCAAGCCAAACCGATTCACTCATCCCAGGATGGATGGTGCAATCCAATAAGGAGAAAAGTGTGAATCACACAAATTTATAATGAGTCACTCATTGCACTGATGGCTGGGTCACCTGGTGATCATTATGCCAAGAGAGGTCACTGGGTCAATGCATCACAGGACTCATCCTTGTGAGATCTCCCTTTGGAAGATACATCTGACCATCTCCTTCCCTTGATCTACTTGACAGAGCAGTATGGTGACACATTCACAAGATTTCATTAAAAATAAAAATTATAGCTTACCTAGCAAGGTAGGGTAGGAAGTGAGTGGGTAGGAAATTTATAAGCTTTCTAAATCATGTTAGCTGAAGGGTTGAGTGCAGTGATTTCAACATCCTGCCTTGAATCTCTGTGTTTGCAGAGCCAGGTGTTCATTTCATGTCTGGGTCTGCTTAGCCCTCCACCTTGAATTAGAAAAATGGTGAAATTCCTCCAAGGAACAGTAGAAGTCTACAGAACTGAGAGCTGTTGATGACATCTGTGTTTGGAGAAACTCAAGGTGAAACTGTAATCCTAATTTATGTTCCTTGGACATCTAAGAGAGGCCTGGAAGTTGGCAAACTGGTTTTGCACTTGAATTACAATATAGTAATGGAAATAATCTTCTATATCCCTGAAAACAGTTCTTAATGATGTCCACTGCTTAAGACCAAGTGGAGGAATGTGTGATCGTGATCTGAGTCTATACCTCATGTCACTCAGAAGTGTCTTATGGGGATGGATCTCCCAGAATTATATGAGAGCATGCACTCACAGCCTGTTCCCACTAGCAGTTCCTTGTCATGTCTGATTTCCTCCTCATCCCAAAGTTGATCCCAATTTACAGGAATAAACATTGTTCATGACATGCCATTCCTGTAGAGAAACCATTTTCCAGTATAAGCAGTTGCATACCAGAATAACTACCGTGCACTGGAAAAACACCTATTGCTCCAGAAGAAAGCTTTTTAATAACACATCTGAAAGGAAAGCTATTATAAACAGCTCTCCTGAAATAGGATTTTGGCAGGAGCTCCCCCCATAAACTGCTCTGTGTAGACAGTCATTCTTCTGGGAGCTGCAGAGCCAGTCCTGACTTGGAGACACTGCTGCTGCTGCTGCACCCCACACCAGGAGAGTTCAAAGACCCCGAAGGCAGAAGACACAGAAATTCACTGAAACTCCACCAGCCCAAAGTGTGAGTCAGGAGTAATGACTAGAACTTTCCTTGCCAGGTGAGGACGTGCCCAGGAATGGAAAGTGTGCCTGCTTTACAACCTAACCACAGGCAGTCCCAGCGCAGATGTCCCTGGGCACAGAAACAGTCACTTTAAGAGTAAAAAATACTTGTGTCATTTTAGGTGCCTACTTCATGTGATCACTTTAGAAGAGTGCCTTTGTCAGTTATAAAGGAAGCCTTAAACAATTAGCCCAGACGGAGAGAGCCACATTGTTAGTGTAACACACTCCTAGCCTCTAAGGAGGTGCAGATCTGCAAAATACAAAGGTATTTATTGGGATCAGATATTTACAACAGGAGCATGAAAGTCCTCATACTGTTCCACAATTCACTGCAGGGTCTCTCTCTGTAGTACCACATGAATTTCAGATCACCCATGCGCAAGGAAGATAAACTGAAAGTGAAAGAGATGAAACGAAATAACAACAGGACAAGCAGGTGAATAGAGTACCTCCACAGCAATATGGGCCCGACGTGCTCCAACATAGCGATGTGGCATACCCAAGGCCGAGTTAGGATATACCACTGTCAATAAGTACATGAGGAAGCAAAAGAACTATTTGTGTTGGCACAACAGCAACCGGAGATGAACAGCAGTGGACTCTTAGGTTGGAGACTTGAAACAGTAAGAGTATTTATTTAAGACCATAAGATGGGGACCAGGGGGACAAAGTCCCTCCCACTGTGAGTGAAGATCAGTTTTGTGACCATCTGTGGAACTTGAGCATACAGTAGTCTACAGGATCTGATGAAATGCATCTCAGAGTCCTGAGGGTACTGGTTGATGGAGTTGACAAGGCACTCTCCATGATATTTGAAAAGTCATGGCAGTTGGGTGAAGTCCCTGGTGACTGACGAAAGGGAAGCATTACTTGTTTTTAAAAAGTGTAGAAAGGAAAACCCTGGGAACTACCGACCTGTCAGCCTCACCTCTGTGCCTGGGAAGTTCATGGAACAGATCTGCCTGGAAGCTCTGATAAGGCACACGCAGGACAGGGAGGTCATTCAAGACAGCCAGTGTGGCTTCACTAGGGCCAAGTCCTGCCTGACCAACATAAGTGGCTTTCTATGATGAAGTGACTGTATCAGTGGACAAGGGAAGATTAATGGACGTCATCTATCTGGACTTTTGCAAGGCCTTTGACATGGTCCCACAAAACATTCTTCTGTCTGATTTGGAGAAATATGGATTTGAACGGTGGACTATTCAGTGGATAAAGAATTGTCAAATGGTCACATTAAGAAGGTAGTGGTCAATGGCTCAATGTTTAGATGAAGACTGGTGACAAATGGTGTCCTTCAGGGGTCCATACTGGGACCAGTGTTTTTCAGTGTCTTCATCAATGACATTGTGTGATCAAGTGCACCCTCAGCAAGTTTGCAGACAATATCAAGCTGAATGGTGCAGTTGATATATAAGAGGAATGGGATGTCATCCAGAGGGACCTGGATAAGCTGGAGAAGTGGGCCCAGGTGAACCTCATGAGGTTCAACCAGACCAAGTGCAGAGTTCTGCACCTGGGTCAGAACAATCCTCATTATCCGTACAGGCTGGGGATGGGGTGATAGAAAGCAGCTCTGTGGAAAGGAACTTGAGGTGCTGGTGGACAAGAAGCTGGAAGTGAGCCAACAGTGTGCACTTGCAGCCCAAAAGGCCAGTCACATCCTGGGCTACATAGAAAGAAACGTGATCAGCAGATTAGAGAGATGATTCTGCCCCTCTAGTCTGCTCTGGTGGGACCTCACTGTGTCCAGCTCTCAAGCCCCCAACACGAGAATAACATTGACCTGATGAAGCGGGTCCAGAGGAGGGCCACAAACATGAATAGAGAACTGAAACACTGAGGGAGCTGGGGTTGTTCAACCTGGAGAAGAGAAGGCTCCAGGGAGACCTTATAGCAGCCTTCTAGTACCTGATGGAGGCCTGCAGGAAAGCTGGGGAGGGGCTGTTTACAAGAGTGTGTAGCAACAGAACAAGGGCAATGGTTTTAAACTAGAGCGGGGTAGATTTGGATTGGACATTAGGCAGAAGTTCTTCACTATGAGGGTGGTGGAACACTGGAACAGGTTGCCTACTAAGATGATGGAGGGCCTATCCCTGGACATATTCCAGATCAGGCTTGATGGGGCAGTGAGCAACCCGATCTAGCTGAGGATGCCCTGCTCACTACAGGATTGGACTAGATGACCTTTGGAGGTCCCTTCCAAACCAGGACATTCTATGATTCTATGTGTGTTCTGTGATATTTTCCAAGAAGATGTTTTCCTTTCCCAGGACATGCAAAAGCAGAAAGTATAAGAGGGTTAAATACAAATGCAGGCATGGAATTCCCTGAAGTACTTGACTCTCTTTCCCCTATTTCTATACCCTGATGCAATTCTATACCCCCTAAATCTTACTTGCCTTCATATGGTCTCTACAAGGGAATTCCTACTAACCTGCACCCTCAGAGAAGAGAATTGGGCTCCTAATCCGTAAAAGCACCTTTGGTGCAAACTACACTCTCTATCTCTTATGACTTCACGTCTGTCAAAGGACTTTAACTGCCAGTTTACCCGGATGCTCCCTAAGTACGTCCACCTCTACAAACGTAAATTGAGCTTACCTGCACTTGCTGTAAGTGAGAAAAGAGTCTGCTGTCCTCTTAGGGACATTCTTTCCTTCAGCTGATTTTAAATCAGCCTGAATCCTGGGGGAATTTCCATACTGGCCTATTTCCCCCCACCCCCTGGGTAGTTTAAGTATTAAACATCATCCTTAAGCAAACAGGCATTAAGGAACTGCATTGTAATGGGCATTTCTGAGATTCCATAATGCAACAGGGATTTGGTATGGACAAGCCACCTGAGACGAGCGCCCGCGGCTGTGGAGATAACAGGGCTGTAAAGAGAAGGGCTGGGCTGGGCAGTGGATGCAAAACCCAAATGCTGAAGAGGCGTAAGCACCTACTTCCCAATTCACCAGAAGAACACCTCTCCCAAAGAGAGGGACAATGTCTTTTACCTGACAGCTCCTGCACAGACAGGACATCAGCAGGCATGGGGTGTGATCTGGTTTGGGGCAATAGCTTGTAAACTGGCTCTGGAGGTTTCAATGAAGGCTTATCTCACAAGTGGGTGTCCTGGTTTGAGCTAGAACAGAACTAATTCTGTTCTGTGATCTTACTTTTCAGCTGAGTTCTTCTAACTAACTGCACTTTCTGAAGTTAGTGGCATGTTTTCACAGGCAGTGTCTGCTGCTGGCAGTGACAACGTCCCAAGTTTAGTGTTACTACCAAGGATTGGTTTGCAGACCAAGGCCACTGCTGGATCTTGTGCACCATGTTGCGGGTGCAGAAAGAAAAAGGCCGAACCTGCAGGGAGGAGCAGATCAGGACAGGTGACTCTAAACTGACCAGCAAGGGATTACATCCCATATATTTCGTGTTCACCAGGGAACTGAGGGATCACAAGGGTCAAGCTCTTGGCTCTTGCTGAGGTCTTCTTTGGCTTCTTCCCTTCTTCAACGGCTGGCATCTGAGGAGGACTCCTTATAAAAATGTCCTGGCCTCTTTTTCTTGGCCTGCCCAAAAGGAATGAAAACAGGGATTTACACACTGAAAGCCCTAAGGAGAGTCAGTAAAAGTAGATGACAAAATAGGATGTAGGAGATATTCAAAATTTCAATCCTAAACTAGGAACACTGAAATGGGACTAATCCTGTGCTCAACAATACATCCATTGGTTCCCATATGTAGACAAAGGAAATTCAAGCCCCAATTTGCTTCGTGACTCAAGGCATGGATGGATCTTATCTTAAGAAATATGATGTCAAATCAAAGAGGTTTGTGAAAGCAGAGGGGAGGACATGGCAGGAGCAATCCCTCTGCAGACAGGAAGCCCAACTCAGGCCTCCCTGATCAGGCCATATCCCTTATATCTAAGGGCAGGGCTGAAAGTTGAGAGCAACCAGCCCAGAACACACAAGATCTGTCTGCCCGGGCACAGAATGGAGGGCTGGGGATCAGAAACTGGCAGATGGGAACAGGCACTTTCCCTTGAGTCTCCAGTGTATTTGCAACCAGCATTGGCAGCACCTCCCAATTCCAGTCGCCTTCTCCTGGGATTGAACACTCTTTTTCCCTTAAAAGAGGAAACCCCCAGCCCTGCCAGCTGCCAGGACCTGGTGAGGGCAGAGTAAGACCTGAAAACGACCCTGGGTGGAGAAAAGCATTGAGTGTACCAAAGGAAGGAACAAGGGATCCCCTCACTCCACCAATGGAGAACCCTTGCATCTCTCTACCCTCTGGGATAAAGTGAGTGTGGATCCCGCTATCCTTGCAGCTCCATATGTGCCAGTGCCAGCCCTCCTGGCAAATCCCAGTAGTGGAATCCCATCCCCACCACATCCTGCTCACCTCCAGACTGGAGAAGAAGGAGCAATGTGTAGGTGACAGGAGTAGCAATGGGCCATGGAGCTCAAAAAGCACAGAAAGTAGAGGTTAGCCTTCCCCAGGCTGACAGCAGTCCCAAGTCTCCCCATCACAGGCACTTTGCTGCACAGTGTGTTTTGTGGGGTGGTAGGATCAGGGCAATGCTGACAAGGCACCGAAATGTCCACCCTGTAGCAATGTATCTTACCACATACCCTCCTTGGGAAACATTTTCCCAGCAAAATCAGTTAATTAAAGTCTATTGTGTGTGGCTGGGGCTTCCCAGACAGGAGCTCTGGATCCTCTGGGGACAAGCAACACCTCTCCTGCTTTACCCTTTAACCTACACACAGATATGCCCATTCTTTACCTTCAGGCTGGGGGTATCAAATTCCCTAGGCCCTCCTGGGAGGTACAGGTAATGGATTTTTGATGCCCACTCTGGTTTCCTGAGCCCACCAATCAGACATCGCACCCACCCTTCCTGCCACCACATCCTGCAGGAAGCCCACAGAGACTTGAATCAGACTTGAGTTAGGCAACTGCAGTCAGCAAATTGGATACCTGTTACAGAAAGGCAAGATAAGATCACTTACTTACACTCATCCTGCTTGTGGCTTGGGGAGTATCTGTTGCAGGCACCCAGCTGGGGTATCCGCTCAGCCTTGCAAAGCCCTTATGAAGAGGCACCAATCCTGGCTCCAAACATGCTCTCCCACCCCTCCCACAACAAACACACTCAGCTGGTAGAAATGATGATGCATGGAAGGAGGGAGTGGAGCTTGGCATGGCCATCACGCCGCTCCTTCATCCTTCCACCTGGCACATCAACTCAGCAACGACAAGGGCAGTGTGGAAGGGCAGAGAAAACCTGATAGGACACCTCTGTGTGGACCACTGGGGAGGAGTAAGGCATGCCAGTTGTTTGTGGGAGGTTTCCATGAGGGATGTGCCAGGAAGACTTGGTCCTGGCTGCTGCCAAAAGAAATCACAGGAAATCTGAATCCAAGGCTATTATTAACCTACATGGGAAACTTCTTGACTTGCTTCTCCTCTATGAGAGCAAAGATATGTGTGAGGGGAAGGAGAGATAGCAGTATTCCCCAGGTGGGGTTTGCCATCCCAACCCTTTTGAGATCCACGAGAAGCAGGAGCTGTGCCACATGTGTGCCCACTGCCAGAACAGGTAACTTTGCAGCATGAAGCAGAGTGCCCTACAGTTCTTCCAGCAAGCATCCCTGATGTTCTGTCATGTCTGCACCAAGCTGTAAGGGTGATGGCTGAGCTCAGCAAGCCTCCAAGCACAAGTTGTCCAGTGTCAGCTCATGTGGAGAGTCAGCACACACTGTTGGATTTTCAGTCAAGAGCTGCTCACCAAGATGCAGACTCAGGGCATGTGAAAGAGCAAAGCTGTATCAGAAGGACTCACCTTGTTGGTAGTGGGACTTGCTTCTGGGGCTACAACCCTTTGTTTCTGTGTTTCATATTGTTCCCAGGAGCAGTCACAGCAGCCCATCCTGACTCCTTGTTGGCTTCAGTCAAGAAAAATCAAAGCTCTACAGCAGTGTGTACCCAGATGCAATCCATGCTGCCCATGCTGGAGAGGAGAGATACCCCACAGAGCAGACATATCTTTTGGAAAGACATCAAGTGGGAAAAACACACGTGTCTGAGCCATGTCACCAAACCTTCATACCAGCAGTGTCTCAGGAGGGAGGTGCAGACATTCACTCAGGCTAAACAACCTAGTGAGTTGCTTTGACTGGGGCCACAAGAAGCTCTGCTGAGACCAGCACAGGAACCCTGGCCAATTGTTAGTAACTCTTTCTGAGGCCTCATATCTAGAAGGGAATTAATTTTTGCTTACTGAAATGGGGTTTTGTCAGAGGCCGAGGAGGAACGCTGCTCCCCTGACAGCAGCCCTGGTCATTTTCTGCTCATTACCACTTACCGTAAGGTTCTTCAGAGAGGTTTCTGGAATGTGAAGTGCCCTGAGGATGATTCTAGGCCATGAAACTCTAAACCAGCTTGTGGACCTTTACAGTAAATGTCATTATTACCTCCAGCCGCTGGAGCCGTTGAACTCAGATTCCTGCTCTGTCTTTCATCATTGTTGTTTTTGCCTCTTTGTAAACAGGCAACTTTCCATCCTTGTGTCTGAGGCAATGCATCATTCAACAAATGTGCTCCAAACCAACACCTTAAGGTTATTGTTAACTTGTATAACAAGAAGTATAGGACTAAATCCTCCATATGTGCAAACTAAGGTATCTTCAGCTTTCAGCAGAGAATTTGTCCCCTAAAACATGGTTGCCTTGGGTCCCAGGATGCTCCCTTGCTTGCTCTCTGCGCCATCGGCCTGTGAGCAACACTACAGGTGTTTAAGACATGTTTGGGCTCTGCCCTAGCATGTATAAGAGCCCTGGTCACTGCCTGGGATTATACGTCAGCTATTGTCTCCTTTCATGGGAAAGAAGACAGAGATACAGAGATACAGTGTGCCAAAGCTGAGTTTTTCCGGCTACAAACTTCAGCTGCAGTAAAGTTCGAACAGCTGTACTCAGAAGTCTGCATGGACAAAAGACGAACTTCTTAGTGCTGGGATTTCCAGCAATAATGATGTTCTAGTTCTGCATTCCTGTCCTCCATCAGGAGTGCCACTGCCATCGACGTGTGATTGAAGCACTAGACAGCCATTATCGAGCCCTACAAGTCCTGTGACTTGTCTGGGCACCTGGACCAGCTTTGAAAGGCCATCGCAATGTAAAGGTCATCACTGCAATGTCTGACCTCCTCACTGACATTGCTTATAAACAATGCTTATGTAGTAGATATCCACTAGTTAGAGGCTTGCTGGAGAGTGCTGAGAGGAGTGGAAGGGAACCCTGCTTGACAGCAGATCAACAAGACTGGAGTATCTGCACCCAGCCCTGATGAGTGCAGGGCTGTGGGGTTTCAGGTAGTTTTGTTTCTTTGAAGGATGTTAAGAAATTAAAGATGGTGAAAATAGCACCAGGAAATTCACCCGAGGGCTAAAGCAAATACTCTTTTCAGAGAGAAGCTGAGAGTTCAGCATGCTCAGTCTTTCACAGAGAAGACGGAGAGGCAGCTTGATTACAGGGTACAAATACCACTGTGGGGAGAAAAACACAAGGTCTTTAATTTCCAGGAGAAAGGCATGTCAAGCCAAATGGCTTTTACCCTTGAGTCAGACAAATACAAATGAGAAATCCAGGCATGGGGGTTCGTGGAGATCCATGCTTCCCCAGCATAATGCTGGTTAACCTGCTGCAAGCAGGCTGGTGGGCCCGGCGGGGAGGTGTCTCTTGGGAGAGAGGGAAGACACCAGTGCAGAGAGATGGCAGATTTTTCTAGCTGCCCATTGACTGTGGGTGCTGCTGCTCCAGAGCGTGCTCTGTCATGTCCCCCTTTGAAAGGAGCATGCACTTCAGTGGAAAGAGAGAGACACAAGCAGAAGTGATTTGCTAGCCTGAGGCTCAGCCAGGATGAGCCTGTGCTACACTAGTCATGTTGTGTGGCATCCTTGAGCTCCAGGGATCAGGAGCCAAGCCAGAATAATTAATTGTGCAACACCTTTATGACTGGGAAACCTGCCTCCCCTCCCTTATGTAATGGCAGCACCCCGGGGCGAGTCATCTCTTGCTGACTGTGGAGCTGCACGTCACAGAGCAGACTCCCGAGCTGGGGGACAGGCACTGCCCCAGCACAGGACACAGACACTACCCAACCTCCCTGCATGAAGGACGGGATGCATTTGCAGGACCATGCACTGAGATGAGAAACACTTCTCTGATCCCACAGGGGGATGAGAAATGTGCTTAAACACCCCATCCAAGCCCCAAACAAGAATTTCAACCAACCCAGCAGGTCTAGCTGATTATTCTCCTTATCCCCTTCATTGCAGGCTCCTACAGTCACCCTCCACTCACTCTCCCCCCTCATGCCACTAGTGTGCCATGGCATACAGCCAGGCTGCCCACATCAGGAGTCTGCAGCCACACAAACATGCTCCCACGCACTCCTGGAGGCACAGCCGGTGTCCCGGTGCTGGCACACATGCTCCCAGCACACACATCTCACCGGGCACTGCCCTGCAACAGCACTGCTGGGGGTTGGATGTTTTCTACCTTGTTTGTTTGTCTCGAGCACATACGTACACCTCTCTCTGACAAGACAATTTCAAGTGCTTCCAGAAGTAGACTAGTAACAAACCTATGCTTTTGCCCATCTTAATATCCTAATTGTAAAAACCCTGGTGACTCTGCCTTGTACCTGAGGCTGAAGATATGCTTGGGAGGCAAAGATGTAGCTGAGGGCTTTTGCCCACTGGTGAAAATCCACCCTAGTGTGGTCCAGGTGCCACTCAGGTCATCTCAGAAGAGACTTGACAGATTTTCGCTGACAAGACTCCCTTAGAATTTTGAAATTCATCCACTTCTTTTCTGAAAACATCTACAGTTCTTAGAGAGGATAACATCACTCAACACACTTTTCCCACAGAGAAAATGGGTTTGTACCCTTGAGCTGTTGGCGCCTGATGGCCCAATGGCAGAAGGCGGCCACTAGCAATGAAAACAAGGAACTGACAACCTTCCCTGATCATTCTCTTGTCTGTGAGATGGTGTCTAGGAAGAAGGAGGATTATCTAAGAGGTAACAAACCCAAACTGGGGTGGAAGGGCAAGCACACGACGTACACTAGTGACAACAAGACTGGCGAGGTAGGGGGAAGCTCTGACGTTTAGAGAGGGATACAAGGCAAGTGGATGAAAAGGAAAGGGTTGGGAATTGGGATGGGGCTTGGGGTATGATTCCAGAGAAAGCCTGTCTTGATGAAACTGCCTCATAGTTCTCTAGAAAGAAACCGAGACAGACAAGAAGGTATTGGGAGCCAGAGATCACTGGACCGGGTGTCAGGGACTGCCAGCCTGTGGAGGACATGGGAAAAGGATGGGGGGCAGATGGGAGGGTTACTGAGAGACCTGGAAGTGGGGACAGAGTGTCTGCAACAGGGGCCAGAGAGGAAGCATGCTTGCAGCTAATAAGGGTCTGAGGAGAAATGGCAGCAGGACTGGGACCAGCAAACTGTGTGCAGAGGCATTTTAAACCAAGAGCTTAAAGTGGGGATTGAGACTCAGCAGACAAAGGGTCTGAGGTTAAGAGAAGCAAGGAATGTGTGTCTCTGCAGAAAGGCAAAGAAGAAGGGAACAGGCATTAATTTAAGGCTCAAGAGATTAAGAGACTTCAACTGGGCAGGGAGACGCAGAAGTCAAAAAGAGCAGGGCAGTGAGGAAGACATGCTCCACAAAGGAATTAACCTGGGGAAACAAGCATATATCAACCATGACAGGTTCTACTGCTCAGCCCCAGTAGAAACATGAGTTTCACCTCATCCTCTACTGTCAGCAAATCTCTTTAAGACCTTCAGGCAAAATATGTTTCAACCTCACTTCATAAAGAGACCCAGGCCTCCCACCAACCAGTCATCCTGGGCTCCCTCCACTCCAGTGGAAGGGGAGGGGGTGTGATGAATCACGAGAATTGGGTAAGACCTGAGGTTTGATCAGTTGGGTGGGTTTTTTTAGCCACAGAGAACTGCTCCAAATGCATTCATTAAATGAAGCTTGTCAAGACTTTGAAGTGCAGCTTTCCACTAAGAAGACCCAGTCTTAAATTCACCCACATAGCCTTGGTTTAGAAAAAACCCTTTGAGTTTACATGCGAAGATATTGTCCCCAGTATGCTTGCCTCCTTTGGGGTGTGCAACAAGCACCGCTCAACTGATGAGCAGCTCTTACATCTGTTTTCTTCTTGCTCATCCTCACTTGTCTTCAAACAGTTCCACTTTACTCCAAAGGACCATCATGACCTTGGCTTTTCCAGATCAGTGACCACCCTCCAGCTGGAATAGTTCTTTTAGATCCCCTCATTCCTTGGAATGGGAGCATGGGAGGCAGGCATTACTCCCCTTCAGCAGAACACAATAAAATCTTGAAGGTCCCACATTTGATGCTTCTGAAGTCTGTTGTATCAGAGGACCCAGAGCTGTACATTCAAGCCCAGCTCATGTTGACATCCAGCATCGTACACTGACTGCAAGACCATTAACATAAAGACATGTCAGTTCAACTCTTTTGAAGGAGGTCAATCCCATATAGCACTGGTGAGCAAGGTTAACACTTGGATGAGAAGACAAAGCCTGCCCATAGCAGGTAGGTACCCTGACATATGCCTCTCTCTAACAGAGATCATCAAGATGCTCAGGAGTTTCTGGAGGAGAAAGCAGACCCTGTGTTTGCTCAACTACAAAGTGTGGTGACACTCAGCTCTCCCTGACCTTCTCACACCACTATCATGCAGATTTTCTGTAACTGGGCAGAACATATACAGAAGCAAGTAATGGAGTCCAATCAGCTGGCACTAAAGGAAACCAAGACCATGACTGACAGTCCTGAAGGACCAGAGTCTGACTTGTTTGTTTTAAATCCTCCCTGTTATACTGATTTCAACAGAGACAACTCTAGAGTGACAAGGATACTGTACGAAAGGGACACCCAGTATGTAACAAGCCTTCGAGGTGATAACAGGGAGACTGAAAGCTCTGAGGGGAACAGTAGGTCCTGCAGTGACCCTGTTCCTAGTGCACAAGTGTGCATCAGCAGACAGATAGAGATCTTTTCCAAAGCTCCTAAATGACTTGGCCACAGAAGTGGGAGGTATACATAGGAACTGAGACCAACAACGTGCTTAAACTTCTCATCCAGAGAATTTCAAGGACTTCTCAGGGGGTGCTCACATCTTGCTATTCAGTGTCTGAGATAGAGATACACCCCTAGAGAAACAGACTTGAACGTTGTGAAATATATGCTGGGCATGCACTAACAACATAGGCCATTAAGATGGACATCTGGGGCACAATTCAATTGTTCAAAACTAGATGTCTCTGAGGTTCCCTGAGGTACCTAAGCCAATTGGGAGATATGACTCGGGACATTCAGGAGAGCCTTGAGCTTCAAAATATAAGCCGGAGGTCAGGAAAGACAGCTGGGTCATCTCAAAGAAACCTAAACATCTACATTTAGGCAACTGAATCAAGCCACAGATGTGAACCATTGGTGTGAGTTTGCAAATCCCACGCGATGTCTAGACACATCTTCCTTTACCCAAACACTTTGATCTATATCTGGTCCTTCAGTTGGCCGTTATTCACTTTTGCAAGGACTTTGACTCCTAAGTCATTTGGGTGGTTTGGCAAATGCTATCTCTGGACAACTGACCTGGTGTCTTGGCTCTGTTAGATGTCTATCTCACCTGTTACAATGTAATCTTAGTGATTTTCAAAGTATTAAACAGCAGCAAAAGTAGGAAGAATCAAGGCACTGGACAGGCACAGCCTGGCAGGAATTGGAGTCTCAGTTAACCCTGTGGGGAACATCATGGAGTAGGATTTTCCCTTCTGGATTTTAGCCTCAACTTTGCTCCTGGTGTCTTCAAAATGGGGATCCAGCAGGTTTTGAGAAGTACCAAGGCACCGCAGACCCTTCTGACAGTTCAAACCTGCCTGATCCTGAAATTCCTTTCTGCCTCCATTTCCCCTCCTGCACAATAAAACCTTATCTACCTCATGTGGGCTATGTAATGATGACTAATTAATGTTAATTAAGTGCTTTCAGATTGTCCAATTCAATGAGCTAGAAGATTGCAAAATATTAATTACTGTTTACTTATTATCATGAAGCCAATAGCAAAAACAGCTGCTTATCTGCCTCAGCCATGACTCAAACAGGGGATGATGGCTGATAAAGATAGAGGTGTAGAGTCCAGTTAATCCTGTACAGTAACACACGTGTATGTGTGTGTGTGTACGTGTGCATGTGCAAAGGCACCTGACACAGCAGGGCCAAAGCCAGATTAAGCCATACTCATGTGAAAGCCATGCAAATTTAAAGTCCATGGAGATGAGCAAAAACTTATCTTGCCAAAGATCCAGTTGGGAAAACGGATGTCTAGCCATGATTCACAGTTTGAAACTCATGTTCGTAAGAATGAACACAGCTCACACACATCTCCGTGTGCACAGAGAATTAGTATAGTTGGTGCTGTAATAAATTACTGTGAATGACTAAAAAGCTGTTTTAAGTGTAGGATATCCTCACAATGTGATTGAAAAACTCAGTGTCAAAGATAATAAACTGTACATGAAAGGCAGGAGAGAAAGAGGCAGGGAGAACAGTATCCAGGAATGAAGAACTTGTCAGACAGTTTGAGAGGAAACAGAGCTTAATTCTTTGTCATATTTTGTCACGTCCTTGAAGGATGATAGAAACAAGCTTTGGGTTGGACTTTGAACCTATTGATCATCAGAGGATTGGAGAAGGGTGAGTATTCCACAAACAAGGACCACACAGGTGATATCCCTTGAATAATAAGTGTTAAGGGCTGCCCATGTTGATGGAGTAAAAGAAATTAACTCTACTAGAAAAGAGACAATTCCAGGCAAACTCTAGTAGACAGATATACAAAGAACCTTGAAGAGGGATGAGGGGCACTAAGCTTGATGTAGCTTGTTGAGACCTCAGAGGAAGAGTGCAGGACTTGGACTGCTGGATCAAGAGGAGCTGTGCTTTGCAAGGAACACCAGGGAAAGGAGAAAATATGGAGGAAGATAAGAGCTTTGGGAAAGGGGTAAACTGGGTCCTAGAGATCCGTGGAGGAAAACAGAGGTTGGGTTTGGGAAATCCATGACATAGCTGATGAAGAGCTTTACATTACAAAGGTTTTCAGGCATTTCTATATGCCTCCACATTACCATCTGTCCTCAGAGAATCTACCAATTCCCTTAGGCATTCTGGCATCCATAAACACCTCAGATTGCAGCCAAACATTTAAAACTGCTGTGTAAAATTATCTTCTCTATGAGGCCTTGAAAGAGAGGCCTAGAAACCTGTGACTGTGGCTCCTGCTTGGCCACTCGCAGAGCACCAGGTGCCTCTGAGCCACGGTAACTTTCTCTACAGAATGGTTCAGAGGCAGGTGCGTGTACTGTCAGCAGCCTAGTTATCTGCTCAGACATTGCTTACAAATATAGTTAGGCCTTTTGGTAACTATTAGTATATGTAACGAGGAGACTCTCCTTGAAATTGTTGACATAGCTAGTCTGGGAACTTTTAAGCAAGAATTGGCTACTCTTGAAGAAGAAACACCCTGGAGAACATATAAGTCAAATGGACCTAGAAATTATGTTGGATTTATGTAGCTTTGTACTGTCAGCTAAACAACAATTAGTGCTATCCTTAAGTGAACTAATTTCATTATAACATTAAATGGCACATCCATCTGTGCACCTATCTGTGCATAGGTCAAAAAGATCCTTGTCCAGATGAAGACCCTTCCTCTGAGCGTGCGTCGTAGTGGAAGTACGTAGTCAGCTGTATTACAATTGTATGTAAATAACTAACCAATGATTGTAAAGAAGGTGGGCTTGGAAATTACTAAATTTGTAATAAACATAGCACAGAGAGTTTTGTCTGGTGGACTTGATTTGTGGGAAACCACCTGTCCTGGTTTGAGTGAGCACCCAGACTTGCCAACCCTGAAATGAATAAGCAATGTCTCCCCTGAGTGTGTGAGAACTGAATTTATTGCACACCAGGCAATGGACCACTTTTTCGGACAATAGCATGAGCAGCTCTCCCACTGGAAAGCTGCATAAACTTCCCTAAATAGGTCCTCAAGAGGACAAGAATTATTCTGACCTACAGAAGCAGGATCCACAAGTACAAGGCCTTCTGCTTTCAAGGGTCTTTAGTTAATACAAGTTACTATAATGTACTAGTCCAAGGAGTTACACAAGTTGATGCTCATTAGTAAGGTGAAAGATGGGTCAGCTGATGTGCCATGAAACCAGAAGCAGAGCAGCAAAGTACACAAGTCAATGGCAACATGGAGAAGTATCAGCAGGATCCAAGTTAGCTTATGGCCAGGGGCCCACGGAGACCTCAAGGTGTTTTCTCTCTTCCATTCAGAGCCAAAAATAGTCAGGTCTAATGTAAAAAGTGTGGTAATACAATGCCCTTCACATACGGCAGAACAAAGTCAGAGGACTTCCTAGGCTCCACGTGTTGTGTTTTGGAAATGATGATGCAGTTCTAAGTGAAGCATTTCCTCTGAGTAGTCCTGTTTTTCATCCACCATTCTCTGTGGTAGAGAACCAATGTCAAAGAAACCATCAAAAACTATTTGTTTTTTTGTTTTGTTCCTCCTTTGTGACTTCTGCCAGCTCCCCAGGAGACACATACAGTAAACAAGCAGCTTCCGTCAGAAAATCACTGTGGTTCTCTGAGACACAGTGGCATAATGATGTCTCCTCTCCAATCCCAGTATCAGGATCTAGATCCTGAATCTATCTTTACTTTAGACAAAGACGTCTAGCCTAAGAAAGTATACTTAAGCTTCAGGGTATCTCTGAGATATCATCAGTCTGGAAGGCCCCGCCTGATGGAGAAATCTCCTTATATTTCAGATGAAGGTTCAGAGAAGTCGGAGTATTTACCCAAAGCTATTCAGAGAGTCAGGCACTCAAATGCCTTTATCTGACAACTAAACCACCACACTGATACTGTTGGAGTCTACCATGCCCATTCTTCCCTTCATAAATTCCTCCCCAGTGACTCCTGGTTATGGTGGAGTCAGTTTGTGCAACCTGAACATTACAGAAGCTCAGCAACGTATTCTTCTGGTGGCTGTGGTGCTTTCAGGACCATTGTGTGCTCTTAGTTGCAACATTGCTTTTAGGAGCAATATCCTTCATTACTACTTTCCATTATCTTCTTGAGATTCCTAAGTTTCTTGTACTGATAGGATCCTGTTGTCCATTTGGGGTGTGTTCAATCATTCAGAGAGAACAAACAATTTAAATATGGACTGATTTTTCAGGGATATTATTTTACACATCTACTGCACATTTTATTCCCATCTCTCAAGCTCCTGGAACCACATATTTCCAAAACATACCAAAGAACCAAATTTTAAAACCTTGGCAACCATGTCTGGGCCCAGATTTCCAAAAGCGACCCACATTGGCTTCTTACAAAAAACAGCTGCTTACCTTCCTGTTGAGTGCTTTTACCAGCTTTGACTGAAAATATAAGTCTTAACAAATAGAATTTATTCGTAGAGACTCTTGCCAGATCAATTTTGTAGCCATAAATAAATCTGGGTCATGTCCACATTATAACATTAGCTCAATTATAAAATCTAAGACAACAGATTTAATGGCTTTGATATAAATAGGATTAAAATGTGTTAAACAGAAATAAATTAATTAAAAGGTAGGTGGTGTGCCTCACTTTAAGCCTGGAGTCTGATTCTCTTCTGTTTCTTCTGCCTGGAAGCCCTGAGAGGAGACATACCAGTGACTATAAACACTACCAACTGCAGGGTGTGGAACTTGAGATTATGGCAGGATCTTTAAAGAGGGAACTTAGCTGGTTCCCCAATGAATACAGAGTCAAAAAGCAAATTGCAGACATCCAATCTGTCTCTTACTGTCCAACAAAAAGAAAAAATAAATAAATCATGAGTTACAGCATCTTCCTGTTTATGCTTCCTTAGCTAAGAGGAGGTAGATTTCCATCTGGGCAACTCCACCCCATCTGCATCTATTGTCTTATTTGTCCTGGATCCCACACTTGCTACTTTTACACCCTCTGCAGCATCATCTGTGTCTCCTTTCCCATCTCTGTTTTCCAAAAGGCTGACCTTTCTTCATTGCAGGGAAGATAAGCTCCCTAACTGCTCTTAGAAGAGGACCCTGCCAGAAACAAGGTCTCGTCAGTGCTAAGGATGGACCTACTTTTAGTGTTTCTGTGTTCCCCAACACAGATCTGCTTATGAGGGCAGACCAGAGCTAGCCATATTTTATCAAGTGACATTTGCAAATTGTCCCAGACCCTTGGATAAATTGGGATCATGCGAACATCTGAACTACTCATGACATGAATCTCTGCTCTGGCTGGGTTTCTTGCCACGGTGAAAGTCACAAGGTAAATGCATGCTGAGATGAGGAAAGGAGAAGAAAGGAAATACAAGTAGCATTGTGAAGGTGAGGCCACTTAATACTCATTTTCCATCATCTATCAGATCCCACATCTTCTTCCTCTATGAGATTCTTACCGTCTCTGACCAATGACTTCACATCGGAAGACGCCTTTGTGTGAAAAGGGGCAGGACTGACAGCTGTCCTCGGGGTGTCAGGTAGAAACTCTCCCCTGTGTGCCGTAGGTTTGAGGGGGCACAGCAGAAAAGACAAGATGAACTTGGTTTTTCACCGTGCGCACCTCAGTTTAAACTAAACTGTTCTACATCAGCCTTCCCACAGCACTTGTACTATTGTATCTCGAGTGGCAGCAGTATAATAAGGACAATAAGATCCAAAGAAGAGATTTGAAACATCGATAATGGATTTCAAAAAAGGAGTAGTCAGCAAACGTAAGGAATTGTCCTTTGGGAAATCTAAATCACTAATAAAAGTGTAAGACAGCCTGTGTGCTGCCAAAAGATTTTATGGATGAGTTTACTCAGCACAAGAGATCAATTAGTGCATTGGAAGGCATTACTGCCAACAAATTCATGTATTAATTTATTATATGCAAAAGACTAGTCCATTGCAAATATGATAAAAAGGATTTGCTTAACCCAGCTATGGAAGTATTTAAACTAACCCAGTTAATTTCACAACCAGGACAGGCTCAAACAGAAGGAGAGAGTCAGTTACTATGTTTTATCTGACAGGTAATAATTTCTTATGAAGCGTTGACTTAATTCTAACGCAATCACACAAACATGCCCTTAATTAATCACACAAAGGCAATCTGTCCTGATGAGTAGAGGAGAGAGGAAGTACAGTAAGAGATGACAGTGATGGCATCAGACACCAGCTGGTGACTTGAGAATCAGAAAGGAGTTGTACAACAAATGAAATTGCTGTCATTTGAGTAACTATGAGAATGATGGAAAGTCCTAGTCAGGCAAAGATAAATTTGAATAAGCTGAAGAACCTGCAAGGGTTAGAAGCTACTGAGATATCTAAGGAGCTCCATGGAAAAGGTTCTTGAGTTACACTGGAAATAAGTGGAGGATGAGGAAATGCAAACCTGCTATTTACAGGAGAGGAGTACATACAGCAAGTGGCTGAGTGAAAGGTGGCACAGCCTGTGCCATGCTTCAGATGTAGGAAAAGATTAACTAGGACAAGCTACCAACAGAAGAAAGTGTTAATAAGGGGTGGCAGAAAAATACAGAATAGGAAAAACACCGGTTGAAGCCCAGTGGGCAGAGTTTAATAAACCAAGGGTACTTAAGGAAGCAGCTGAAGACACTTTGGACCCATTAGTAATTATCTCCAATATCTCTTGATGTCCCCATAGGACTGATGCAGGGTAAACACAATAACTATCTTTAAAAAGCAGGCCCAGGAGGACAATGGGAATCCCAGCTCAGTCAAGCCACTTTCTGTACACGGAAAGATCCCCACCTGCCCTATTAGCCGATCCATTTGTAAATGCTGGGAACGTAGTGAGGTGATTGGTCCAGCCAAGATGGGTTTGTTGAGAAGAAATCATGCTAAATCAAACCTGTTTCCTGGCAGATTAGCTCATGGTGTGGGAGGAATCAGGAGATGAATGACCACTCTTGGCACTGCCTGGCATGAAAACCTAATACAAAATCAAGAGTCTGGATGCGGTTCTGGTTAAAAAAAAAATCTGCTTTCAGGAACTTTGTTGTGCAAAAACATGCTCTCAAATATGGTAGCGCCTCAAAAGGATGCCGAAGGGTGAGACTTCGGCATCCTTTTCATCTGTATTTTTACTGATTTCCAAGCAGAAAAAGAGAGGGCTTACAAATGAGTTTGGTAGGAGTTTGGAGAACAGGCTCCAGTAGAATATAAATAACTTTAATAAAGAGAGCTAAAGGGCTGTAGTGCCCACAGAAAAGAAAAAAAAAAAAAAAGAAAGATGGCTATTGTGTGGATGGTAAAGACAGGACAGCCAGAACTGGGGCATGGGAAGTAATTATTTTGCTTTTTTCATCACTGATGAAGCTGAGTCTGGAGTCCAGTGTCCAGCTGTTGTTACTGCACCTCTGAAACTGCACAGACAAGCCAGAGAGAGTCAGAACAGGTCAGCAAGAAGGGTTGGAGGTTTCAAATGGAGAGATTTGGTGTGAATTGCAACCTTAGAGAATCCCAGCGTGAAGACTATAAGCATTGCATGTGGCAGGGACACACAGGCAGGGTTGGGGCATCCACATGAGCCATGGAGAATGAAGGTCCTGCAGGCATCACCGGGGAGCAGATGCTGATATCTGTGGTCTCCCAGCTCCTCCACATGGTAGTATCACTGACCCTCACCAAGGTTTTATGCCACAGTAGCTGCATTCACTGAAGGCTTTGCAAGTTGCTGCCAAGATCAGGTCTTTGCATGGGGGAGACTTCACCTTTACATACACAGATTTGGACTTCATGGCTTCCACCAATCGGTACCTATTTAAAGCACAGAAATTTCTCCAAGTGCTTGGTCAGAACAAACCTAAGGGTGTGAGGCACTAGCTGCGAACTATAGAGATTCACATGTTCAGCAGCAGGCATCTAGCAGGGCCTGATGGAAAGCCCACAAGAGCAAGGAAAGTGGAATAAAGGGAAGAAGCAAGGAGCTACTGTCACCCTGTCAATCTAGTTCCTTGACTAATGCCCCAGGTGACATGATGAAGGTGATTCAGCGAGGAGGAATAGAAGCAGCACCCCTCTGCTCAAGCTCCAACAGCGTCTCTATCCTTCTTGCCACTCCCAGTTCTACTGCCAGAGCGGACTGAGACATTGGGTGTCCTGGGCCGGCCTGCGTCCATGCACGCATTCCCTCCCCAGCACAGCATCCCCTCTCCTTGTCCTCAGTCACTCTGTGTCAAAGTGACCGTGCCAACTCCTGATGCAACAGCATTATTCAGCAGCAGCTGGGAGAAAGCGAAGTCAGGTTTTACTTTCACAATGATACTTTTAATGCCATTCCCTTCTCCAAGGGATGCTTCCACAGTTTGTGTTAGGTAGGATAAGACAGAACCATAGAACAAGATTCACATCTTCACGGGACTGAAGGACATTTTCCTCCGTGAGAGATGCTCATGAGTCACATCAGACTGCTGGTGCAATAGTGTAAAGGGGTTCAGGAAGAAGACGTCCCCAAAAGGTGAGCATGGACCCAAGAAATAGTTTCCTAGCAACATTTAGGGACAAGCCTAGTGTCATCTGTCCCTAACTTAAGCCATGAGAGCCACCCCCACCTTCTCCATTTATTTTACATAGCTTGCACCCAAACTGCTCCCCACACCCCTCATTGCTGGAGTAGAGTCCTTTGGGGATGGGTCCATCTTTCAGAGAAAAAAACCTCAGCCACAACAAGCTACTCAGCACAAAGATACATGGTTTGCTGTGTCCTTGCTAATGAGATGGAAGCAGTTACCACCTAATCTCAATTACTCCCCTAATCTTCCCTCGGTTTGCAGGCAGAGCATGTGGCTTGTCCTTCATTGTCAGCTCTACAGATCCCTGCTTGTGAGTTTAGACCCTTCTTTTGTTGTCTAGAAGACAGGTTTGGTTACTAACCTAGAAGCAAAAATTCATCCCTACCCACCTAGCTAACATGGCTGCTGGAATCTCTTTCAAGAAAGCAGCTAATCAGGCCCACCTGCAACTTTTTTTTCCTGTTCCCCATGCTCAATCCAGCATCCTTCTCCACATCTTGTGCCAGGATAGGACTTATTTCTGCCAATCCCAATGTTCTCAGCAAGCTGCTTTTAGTAAAAATCCCTCCAGCCCAATTCCTCCTGCATAAAGACTCTTTCTCTGCTCATGCTTCTTCAGGGCAACCCTGGCATCTTATGTTCTGCTCAGTCCTGCAATGAATGGGTCAATCATGTGCTCTTAGACCTCTAACATGTGTAGCATTAGGTTCACTAGGACCTGGCACTCCTTGAGTCTCGGGTGCCAAGAGCCTCTTGAGCCTCTTGAGACCTATCTTTGCTCACCTCAGAGGTGTATGCAAGCCTAGGTACTGCTGTGAGAGGGTTAAAAACCCAGTGCTTGAATGTTGGTGGAGCATTTTGGAAACCATGAGGAATTCAGGCCGCTTTGTACCAGGGTGGACAAGGAAAACCAGACAACCATGGGCAGTTTGCTATGTGGTTTAGGAAACTCTCAGTTAATTGCCACCTCCCAGCTGAGATATGGTGCTGGACTGCATAGTAATTTAGATGCAAAATAGCAGATCAAGACATTCACCTGAACTCAATCACAAGACAGAAAATACCTTTTACATGCAACTCATAAACCTGCTTTACATAGCAAGTTATAAAACCAGAGACCCTTTGGTCCAAAAGGCAAGGAAACAATTAATGTCTTCTTACGGGAAAGCAACTCCTACACATACAAAACATCAGATTTAGTGTAGACATAACGTCTACATGAGGAAAGCAACCTTTGTAAGATATTTATGTTTTTCAATGAGATGTAGTTGCGCAAGAAATATTATGAGGTTTGTTGGCTGCGAGCAAAGATGTAGGAGGGTGTTATTAGAGCGTTTAGCTATGTCAGAAAAACATGAGCCTGTGTTCTGCTTGAGAAAGATGCTAGTTTGAGAAAGATGCTACTTTGAGAAAAGCAGTAATTTAAATATGGGCAAAAGGCACTGCAGATTTTATATGAAAAGCAGAATCACTTTTCTATCCCCAAATATCTCAAGCTGATAGATAGCTGGAAAAGTTGCTACAGAGATTGATTATCTTTCTCATTCAAGACTCTGCCTTGCTTTGGTTATTCCTCAACTGATTGTGATGACAAAACTCTTCGAAGAACATTAGAATGGATTTTTTTTTTCTACCTTAGACAAACCTTTGCACAATTACCTCTTCGTTGCTTTTTTTATGCAAATCTGGGAGGGTTTATGTTGCATATGGCGAACTCCATAAAAGCCCATTATTAGCATATTCACCACCAGAATACAGGGTATTTCTAAGAATTAGGAAATTATTTGTCTGACAGAGCATAGACAGCTTCCTTAGAAAATTCAGGAAGATCTAAAGAACATTAGGAAGAAAAGACGGTGGGAATTGCAAAAAGAAATTCAGTGTCAAGACTTTCTTCAATAATTAATATCATTGAAAAGATGATTTACATGTTGGAGGACTTTTATACAAATAGTAAAATGTCCAGTTTGTCTGAAAAAACATATCCACTCCTATTAGACCCTGAAAAATCTAGAATGGAATCTCACCAAATTGAAATTCATTCAGATAATTTCTCTACTCAAGAAAAAAGGAGAAACAAAAATAGTTTCTCTAAGAATTAAAGAGTACATAAAGCCATGAGCTGAAAATGTCAACAAATTAACTCCACAAGGGCACTGACTCATTGCAAGGACATGGAGGCAACACAACAGCTTGTTTCAAATCCAGACAAGTATAAAATAATTGCATTTTCTTTCTTCTTTGGGTCTTTGAAAAGAAATGATCACAAAAAAAACTCTGAACGGAGCATGCAAATGTGTCCTCTATCCTCATCCCTCAGCACTCATCACACCCTCTCTGCAAACAACACTGACAAGAGGAACAACAGAAATGAAAGAATTTATCACATAGCACAATTGTCAGACTCAGCGAAGTTTCAGCAAAATGACATATCAGAAATTTCTGTGTTTTGGGTGAGGCACAGCATTTAAACCACTGCCCATGAATCAGAACACCACCTTTATAGATGTTAATGGGGTTTTTAAACATTCTGGTTAATTCAGTATATCCCTGTTAATCTCATGATTGGAACATGTTTAGCTGGAGATGAAACACAAACAAAACTTCAATGGGAAAGAAAACCAGTAGTCTTTGATTGTGCTTAGGCTGGTTACTGAGATTTGCTATCTTAAGACAAGTCTTCAGATGACTCCTTCTGAATAATAGGCTTAGAAGATTTATTTGATTTCATAGGTCTTATTAATAACACCAGTGTTTGTCCATTCAACCTGAGAGTTTATTCTTGACATGCCCCAGGTTTCTCCCACAAGGACCTGGTACTCATACCTGTGAAACCTCTTAGCTACTGATGATACTTGCAGCAGCTCCTCTACTAATTTGAGCAAAAGGGAGAGCCTGGTTAGAGCAGTAATCTCTGCAAGGCCTTTCTGCAAAGGGGATGAAGCTAGCATGAAACACTGTTCACTTTCTGCTTATTTTAACATCCTACAAAATAACTTTGTCTTTGATTATGGTGCCTCGTAAATCCTGAGGAAAGATATTCAGGTAAACTGTCCTTTGGAGTGGAAACTCCCTCTTCATGAACCAGGGTTAAAAGAGAGTCTATTAAGAAAAATCAGGTAGCACATGTAAGTGCCCAGAGTGGTGTCCGCAGGGAGCTGAGACAAATTTTCGTCAGTGCTGTGCAGCTAACATGAGGCAATGAGTTATTGCATGCCAGAGAGGTTGACTACCCCACTTCTAAACTCAAGGTAAGTGTCTCGACTTACCAAAGCTTATTAGGCAAGTCAGTTAAGGATGTGAAAGACAAAAAGCTTTTAAAACTGCAAAAG
>VWZK01016241.1:0-62245 GCA_013396935.1 Baryphthengus martii
ATCGATTCCAGCTGGTCACTGATGTAGAGCACAACACCTCCTCCCCTCCAACCCTGATAGGCTTTCCTTGTTTGTTTTTGAAATAGTTTTGCCCTCATGAATCAAAGCTGAGGTTGCAGTAAACCATTACCTAGTCCTTGTGATTTCCACTTACTGTCATCTAAGTCTCTTCCTTAGCAACGTCACCCCGTCTTCTCCTTTTGTTTGCATGGTCAAAGTCCAGGCACTTTATTAAGCTTTCAATGTTGTTTGAATTTAAACAGAAAAGAAAACCAAAAACAATCAGAAAAAAACCCAAAACCAATGAAGACCAAGAATAGGATTCATGTGCACAAAGTCCTGTGTACCGTTTTGGCAAGAGAAACTTGTGGTGCGCTCGACTATACCAGAATAATTCTACATTTCCAGCGTGAGTCGCCAGTGCTGCTGCCGTTCCTCTGGAAGTTGCCAGACCATCCTGGCACTGATATGTTCATTAAAGTGGAAGACTGACTTTGATATGTTGTAAATATAATTGTCTGTTTACGTGCCCTTGAAAATGCTATAAAAATTTGTTACTGTGTAATGAGGTATGAATTACTGCAATGAAATTATTTGTAATATGAAATCAGTCTCAGTACAATTTAAAAACCACTGCTATATTACACTTCTTTACAGGTCGTGAAGGCTGGAAACAAAGTTCATAGCTTTGGGAAGAGGGAACAAGCTATCAGGAGGAATCCCAATGTTCCTGTTATAGTAAGAGGCTGGCTGCACAAACAGGTATGTATGTAATCATCTGTTTCTACTCATACACTTCAATGCAATCATCAAGTAAAAGTAAATGCCATCCAATTAACTAAATAAACAGAAGCTTGAATGTTGGTAATGCAGGGCAGTGTTGGGTACTTCCACAAGCTTCTGTAATGAGGAGCTTGTTCTCAGCAAGTGTGAAAACCAAATTTTATGTACAGGTTTGATTCAGAAGTGGAAACGATAGTAAATGGTTGAATGTCGAGGCTATAACTTCATTGTCTAAATCTGCTTCCTTTCCCCATTTATCCCACTGGCTTGCTGTCATGCCGAGCTCAGTCTCTCTCAGAACGCACTATAGGCTGTTAAGGCCTTACTCTGTCTGCTTGCTTACATATGACCCTGTACCCTGATCAAAGGCTTAACCCATATGCCTTTTGTTCTCCAGAAGCAGGAAGGAGAAAATGAAGGGGGTCACGAACCCATTCACCACACATTGTTTTCGCCAAGACCAGAGTCCAAGCAAAGGCTGCATTATAGGATTTCATCCAACAAACAGTTTTACAGCTGCTGCATCTTGAACTCTTAAACTGACAGAAGCTCTTTCTTGAATGCAAAAAGCAAACTAGCTGTTGGTTGTATGAGAATACTTCCCTGCTTCTAATTTGACAGTAAGCGTCCATCAAGTTATCAGCAAAGATCCGGTAGCTAGGTTTAGGGAAGGCTGAAATCTAAGGCTCGCAATTATGATTCTACATAGACAGGAAGGCGAAATTGCTGACAGCCATCTGATTCCTCCTGCATGGAGAGCTGCAGCCTGCTGTCAACTCTCTTGGACATCCACTAGCCAAGTCCATTAGTTTTCAGGACAGAATCAGAATTCAGACACAGTATGTGTTGACAGTGTTGTACCATAAAAAGGAAAGGGAAGAAAGTCCTTGCATACTTAATATGACTGCAGAAAGAAGAAGGGGAATAGTATATACAGAATTCCTCTAGCTCTTTCCTTCCCTCCCCTTACCTCTTCTTCCAAGAACTTAAAGACTGAAGAGGTTTTCTGTGCTACTGGTCTCATCAAAGCCTACCTCAGCTGAATAAGTTCACAGAATGTTAGGGGTGGGAAGGGACTTGAAAAGTTCATCTAGTCCAACCCCCCTGCCAGAGCAGGAACACATCCAGGTGGGTTTTGAATGTCTCCAGAGAAGGAGACTCCACAACCTCTCTGGGCAGCCTGTTCCTGTGCTCCATCATCCTAACCATAAAAAAACTTTTCCTTATGTTTACATGGAACCTCCTATGTTCCAGCTTGCACCCGTTGCCCCTTGTCCTATCATTGGATATCACTGAGAAGAGCAAGTTGTACTGCTTAGGTTACACTCTGGCAATTTCACAAGCTTTTAAAATTAATTTCAATGTAAATATTATTCATTTTGACAAGGTGATACGTATAGATCTCCACAGACATACTACATTATACTTCATTAAAATTTTCACATTATGCACTTTGTTTTATTTCCTAAGGAATATTTGACTAAATTACATTTTAGGCATGGATAACATATGGGAAATTGACTGTAGAATTATAGGGGATCATTGTCTGAAATGGGAGGTCATACTTCACAGCTGTGTAGTGATTGTCATCTTGGTCTACAGGCAATCCTTTGGGTTTTTGCCATCCAGATGCGTACTTGCAGATAAATCTGTCTAGATAAAATACGTATTGGTTGTTTGTAAGGCTAATCTGAATACTGTTTGGGATGTGAGTTTAATTACTTAATGAAAATAAGCAGTTGGAATATGCTACCCTGATTATTTTACAGCTGAATAGTTTGTGTCTTACCTTTCTTAGTATGTAACATTTTGCTAAAATACAAGCCACTTGTTTTTGCAATTAATATGGCATTTAGGTAAACTTCTGATGAACTACTCAAGTGTACAGCGCTGTGTGATAAGCTGTTAAATGAAAAGTGTATCTCATTTCTTGCATTTCAGGATAGCTCTGGAATGCGATTATGGAAAAGACGGTGGTTTGTGCTTGCCGATTATTGTTTGTTTTACTACAAAGGTGAGTAGATACTCGCTCTTGTCAGTGTAGTTTTGAACAGGTCGCCTGTTAAAATCGCATTGCAAGCATAAACTAACTGAACTCTTCACATATAGTCAGGTATTCTGAGGAGATGCGTAGTGAAACAAGCACTTACCCTTCTGTCTTCAAGGTGCAGCAAATTTCAGGCCAGAGCTGGGGAGCAAGGGAGTGCTGTTTGATCTTTTGTCAAATAACTTATCTTTGATATACACTAAGGTTTATGTTCCAAAACATTTGGCAGCAATACCAATTTAAGATTTATCCCATCTTTGATCTGTGTCGTATTACCTACTTGCTTGCACTTGGACAACTGGGTTTTTGAGAATGCATTAGGGCCATATCAGGGCATTGATTCAGCTTTAATCCAATGGACAATGTAAGAGTGAGAACTTCTCAATCGAGTATTTCTGAGATCACCAAAATGTGATCTTACGCTGAACTGGGGATAAAGTTACCACCTAAGATTATTTTGAAGTTTTGAATATTGTGTAGCATGTTACAATTTTTGGAGAGCATTACAGAATATGAAACTTGAATTCATATTTCAGAGCACTGCATTTCTGCTGCTGATCACTCTAGAGCCAGCAGTAATAGAGGTTTCCTAATTACAGCAATTAGCCTAGATGTAGAATGCTAAACGGAAGGTCCATCACGCTATGCAGCCTGTCAGAATTCATTTATCACAATAAACTTCATTCTCGAAATGTATTCTTCTGTGTGAACCTAAAAAATCACACACACACCCCTCCTAAAAAAAGCAATAAAAAAAACCTGCTGAGTTTTTTTTTCAGAAAAAATTAAATTTTATTTCTTTAAAAAGAAAACATTTTTGTCCATATATTATTGTTGTTGAGTCCTAAGAAAATTCAAGTCAGAAAGGACTTCAGAAAATGTCTAGTCCAACCACCTGGTGAAAGCAGGGTCAGGAAAGAAGTCAGCCCATGTTGCTCAGGGCTTAATCCAGTCAGGCTTTGAAAACCTCCATGGAGATGATGGCACAGCCTCCCCGGTCAGACTGTTGTGATGCTGCTCTGTCCTTGTTGAGAAAATGGTTTTACTTATGTCCAGCCTGAACCACTTGTATTTCTACTTCAGGATCTGTTGTCTGCGTGTCCATAGAGACTCTGCTAAAAAGTGCAATGAATTAGATTCTACTTTTTTTTTTTTTATTCAACAGACAGCAGAGAAGAATCTGTTCTGGGTAGCATACCATTGCCTAGTTACGTAGTATCTCCAGTTGGACCTGAAGATCGCATAAATCGCAAATTTTCTTTTAAGGTACAGTTACAAAGTTTATTAGCTAATCATTTTAAAATGCAAGCAACCGATTTTGTTCTTTTTTTGGAGGGGGAGCAATAGTCATCCTAAGCGACATGGACTTTTTTAAAAGAAAAATTAATCTTATTTGATATAGTTTGAGGTTGGTTTTGTGTTTTTTTTTCTTTTTTTAAAAAAATGATTGTATAATGTATAGTTCTATTCTTTGTTACAAAAAACTATGAAAATTAATTAAAACATGCATTCCTTCTTGACAATGGAAAAACCTTACTCCAGTTGAGTCTCTGAACTGCAACACTAAGGCAAAGTTTAGGAAGTTCAGTGTATGTTACAAATTTAAATTCTGCTGATACATGGAGCAGAACCTGTTTCTCTATCAAGCAAATGAGCTGTGTACCTTTAAAAAAATAATAATTCAGAAATCAGGTTTTGATCAAGTACTTTAGGAGAGCTAGAAGGAAACTCTCTGTTAAACCTGTTCTGTGCTGAAATGAAGGAGGTTTGCCCAGCTGGACTTTATCTTGCATTTTTATTTTTGAGGTGTTTTTAAATTGTAAACTACCTTTTATGGTTTTCCATTCTATTTTCAAGTGGATAATGAATCGAAATTAAGCAAATAGTAACTTGGGAAATGTGTTTAAAAAAAGACCCAGTGCACTTTGTGGAGATGTTTATTTTACTTTTTCAAATGCGTTGAATGTGAGTTATCAGGACAAGCTACAAAGGAACATTTATTTAAGAAAAACATTCCATTCCAATATTTAATGAGCGTGATTCATGAATCCCTTCTCTTCTAGAGCCTTTTCCTAGGAGGAAGCACATACTGAAAGAGAAAGAAGCACATACTGAAAAAGGAGGCCGCAGTGTACTTCTAGGCTTCTACTTCTCTTAAATTAGTGCAGACAGAAAGTAGCGATAGTATCTAGTTAAAAAAAGAAAGTAGCGATAGTATGTAGTTAAAAAAAATCTGCTTTTTATTTTATTGAAAGAGTGTTTGTAAATGTGAATTGAGTGTATATAAAGATTGTAAACCAATTGAACTTATCACTATAAAGGGAAAAAAAAATTCCTGTGTGTGTAGTTTCCAAGACGTATGCTCTATAGGCAGTCTCAAGTCACCACTGTGAATTGTGTCCCTGCTTTCCTGTAGAGTAGAATCCATATTATTATAGTTAAACATTTTCAGAAACAAATGCAGACTTCCCCTGTTCCTTCTAGAATATCATATGAGTTCTACCAGGTCTTTAATTTGAGTCTTTTTCTGAAAATCAGCATGAGCCAGTAACCTGACACTTTCAACACGGGGTCACTACTGAAAAGTTGATATAGAAATAGTTGACAGCAAAAGAAACTTCATGCTACAAATCTGTATAAAAAAATCTACAACATATATTTCACATATTAGTTTGTCGGGCCAATCTTCACTCTGCCTGAAGTGTTCAGTGATTGACTGCAGACTTGATACTACAGTTTCATTTTATTCAGAACCAACTCCTGGGGCAGTAGGAGGACTTTTTAAGATTCCTGTCTCATGGACCTCATCCAGCACTGACATTCAGTGGTCACGGAGCTGGCTGTGGGCACACGGTGACAGCAGCATGGCCATACTGGCATTCCATCACTCACCAGCCATTACCTTATCTAATCTCTTCAGTACACTTCAGTATCCAGAGTGTAGACAGACCTTCTGTCTCATGATGTAGTGCAGCCAGAAATAGAAAACACAAGCAGATTAAGCCCAAAATAAAGATAAGACTTTTTCACATTTAAGTCCCGAATGAGTAGGAGAATGTGCCGTGTCACCTTTTGCGTTTAGCCTGTCATTTATTCAGGTTGTTGGAAATCCTCTGTTAGAATGGAGGTATTGGCTCCCATTTTAAGTGGCTGTTTTAAGTAACAATGAGTTTTTGAAGAAGGGAAGCAGTTGAACTGAAAAAATTGCAACATTTTGATCTGTAGAACTAAAGGAAGGAAGTATATTCAGCAAACACATGGATGCTTTTTTGCCTATGTTTCAGTTAGAAGATTTGTAAGATACATGCGCAATAGGATGCCTGTTAAACCTGCTCACTGTTAAAATCTACACCAGAGGAGTTCTCAAAATTATAGTTCTTGCGTGATCTCCTGAGGCCCAGCTTTAAGGTTTTGTGTCTCTGAGTGTTTAACAATTACAGACCTTCAGAACTGTGTACAAGCTGTTCAAACACAATCAAAAACCTACTTTGTGAAAATGTGAAATTGGGTCTTTTTCAGAAACTCTACTTTTAAGTATCTATCTTGACAAGTTTTTTGCGTTGTTTACTTGTCCCAGGCAAAGGGCTGTGACTAGCTGTAAGCTACTGTCTTTAAGCTGCATGACAACCTTGTAGAACCTAGGATCCTTACTGCACATTTAGTTCAGTAGCTAACATCTTAACGATACTTAATTAATCTAATTGCTGTATTTTTTAATACAGTAATTTTTTGCTGATACAACTGTGAGGGAGCACAAATCCAATGTATAGTTTCTAATGTGAAAATTTTTTCACAACATTGATATATAGCTGGAAATACTCCCTATGATTAGTAGAGATTTCACTGTACTTGTTAGTCATACAAAAATTTCAAACATGAACAGTGTCAGTTTATGGAAGTTCATGTCATTGCAGTCTGTTTAGAAGCTTCATTGTCCTCAATCATTTATATGAATCTGACAGTAATCCAAATTGAGACACTTGGAATGTCTACCAGTATTTACAAACTATACAAGTATGTATTTCTATTTAGGTGCATATTTGCTACCAAATATAAGTCAATGAAAGATTCTCTGATCTTTCTATAAGAGGTAGGAAATAGTGTTGAAAGAACAAATGACTCCTTTTTATTTTGATACTAGTTTTTAAATTTTAAATCTCCTCAGCATGAGGACATTCAGAGCCTAGGAAGCCAGGCCAAATCATTACTTCCAGAAGATGCTACTGCAGCTTGTTTTAAAACATATTTTCATTATTGACACTCGAAGATTTACTAATGGAAGTGTCTGTTCATTGCTTAGACCTGTGGGGATCAGGGAAAACTTTTATCTCTTTTGTCTCTTTTCACTGATTTTCCTGAAAGATTTTGACGTAGTTTGTTTCTTTGTTCTCTGGATTATTGTTGCTTCCTTAGGCTCCTATATTGGTTATAAAACTTCTCTGTGTCTGGGGTCACGTGAAGAAATACTAAGGGCTATAAATTTAAGAGGTGCCATCTTAGAATTTGGAAGAGGAAAGGTTCTAGCTTCTAGCAGTCCTGAAAAAACTCATTTAATTGTGAAAAATGAGTTAGATTGTAGTGTGCTGCTGTTGTGTTTATAGTATTGTTTCAATTTTTGCTCATAAATGATTCAGAAATATTGAACTTCAGGAGAATGGAGAATTTCCTGTATGTTATAGCTTATTGAGAGGACTAACTGAAAGATTACACTTGTTAGGAGAATGTTCCTCTCCCCATTCTTTTGTCCTATGAATTGCGACTGCATCTTTCCTAGGAATTTTGAATTGCTGGAGGTGAACATAACAGCTCTAGGCATGAGTTGCTTTTAGTATAATGTTTTGTTAAGTATTTTCTTTGGAAAAAAGATTTTTTTTTCATGATTTTAACTTGTTTCTGTCCTTGTCTTGTCCTGTTGATATGCTCTTGGGGTTTACTGTCCATTTCTCCTTCTGTGCATTATGGGAGAGAGACTGCTTTTCTTCTCAATGTATCCACATTAAGACATCTGAATGCATGAATAGGTACCAATATTATTTCTTCCCTGTTGTGTGTGTGGCGTTTATGTGAGCATGTGCTGTGTTTTAGGCTTTTTAGTATGCTGTGGTCATCCTAATAGCTGTTGCTTTTTAAAAAAAAAAAAAAAGAATAAAAGACCCGCCAGCTTCTGTGTCTGCTACCAGTGACAGCTACAGGACATTGGCACGAACATGCTACTAATAAATAGCTGCAACATACTTGAATTTGTCGTTAACCAGTTTTGTATATTCTGAACTTCAGAATGTTGTGTTCGTTGATAGTGACACACCATTTCCATTATCCCTTCTCAAGCTATGAATGTTTGTGGCCATGGTAGCTTCAGTCTCTCAAGGGAGAATGGTGCAACATACTTTGAATTTTGATGCCATTTTCACCAACAGCCTCTTAGGCAGTCTTTTCAGCTGTGTTCACCATGCTCCACTGAAAGAGAAGCTGCAAGGTAGATGGGTTATTTTGATCAGGCCGTACTGGTCAATTAAGACAGACGGCTGATAAACCCATTTATTGATGTGGTACGCAGTCTCTGCAGTTAATTACCCAAGCTTCTGGTTGTTTTTTTCAGCAAGTATATAACCAATGAATGATAGAATCCTACTGTGTCATTTGCAGTGGGGCATACATAGTCTGTTTTTCTGCAGGAGTCACTTCTGAATTCTAGCATCATTATCTATGGGCTCAACGTGGCCTGTGAAGGAATCCTGTGGTCATAAGATCTAGCATTAAAATCACTGTTTTATTTTATATTAGAAGCTGCCAATTTTCAGTCCGTTCTTACACTGGATGCTAACCATAAATTGCAATGAATTAAATGCTTCTAACTCATATTTGTTTTGATCGCTTATAATAGTCTCAAAAGGGCAAAAAAACCTGTCAAAAAAAATCCCAACACAAAACCCAAGAAAACCCATGATTCCTAAATACCCAAGTGATTAGAGCTCCTGTTTCATGTTTGTAAGTACCGTTATGACTGTATTAAGGTAGGCAGCTAATGGTGGGGTGGAGAAAACACGTTTCATTCCCTTATCAGCCAGTGCTGTTGGGAAGCAGAGACTCTTTCAAGCAGGAGAGAGTCTTGGTCTTCTCTGTGTCACCCTTTCCTCATCCTCCTGCTTCCAGCTGGCTGTTTCATCACAGTCTCAGCTGTTCCACTGTGAATGTGACGCAGGCTGGGCACTGACCCCTGTCGGGGCTGTTACCTCCAAACAAATCCAGGCCTCGCTTGGGGCACAGAAGGCAGAGGCCATGTTTCACGTGATGGTAAGAGCAGGATGCAATAGAAAGGGAGTAAATTTTCCACAAAACTAAAAGCACTGTAGTAGCAAGCAGATGTTTTGCTCCTTAAAGTTATTGACATGAGTCTCTAGAATTATGGTAACGTGGCAAGTTCAGGATAAACAACTGAAATGGCAACATGTAGGGAGGCCTGCACCCTGATTGATAGACTGAGTTTTGTCAAAGCTATTGCTATGTTTCTAAAGCCAGCTGTGATTGTAGAGTGTTTTTTTAAAATATGAGCTAATGAGGGGAAGAGGATTTCAACAAAATAAAAAGACCAGTCATTTAGGGAAGACTTGTGATATGTATTTTAACTTTAAAAGAAGATGTAGCCAAATTAAAACTTGAGATAATTTTTTTCCTTTTTTAAAAAAAGCCCTATCTCAGCAGTGTTTGGTGCCTTTAGCCTTTGTGTGCAATAGTATGTTTAGTTTTATAAAACGCAGTTTAAATTACTTATTTTGTTTTAATATCGTTAGGAGGGCTTTCAAGCCAAGTCTTTAGATTTGGAGAGAGTAAGGACATGAATCTCTCCCTGCTAATCTGAAGAATATCTGTAAAGTAACTTTGAGGAAATACAGTCAAGTGTTTCTGGCCTAATATGACTTAGTAATACTTATACCAGTGCTTATACAAATGTGAATGAGATTTGATTAAATTCTACTAGCCGAGAGTTACAAGGACGTTGCATATTTAATACATTCGAATATTGAATATATTTGTAGAGGGATTTTCAAATACTTCTAGTTTGCAGTGGAATTTCATGGAGTATTTTAGTGTGCAGAGGTACTTGTCAATATTTTATGTGCTGTGATAATCTCATCAGTATTACTAACTTTATCAGTAAGTCTTGTGATTTTGCTGCTAATGCAGAGGTTCAAGTGTACGCTGCAACCAAAAGAACTTAATATGCATTACAATCAGTTGTTAAATAAGCAGTTTAATTGCTTGAATTTCGAGATTTTTGTCTTTGTTTTGTCTGAATAAATTCATGATTAAATGAGCTGGGAAAATTGGCTTACTTATGCATGTCTCAGTGAGAATTTCTTTAATTTGTTTTGTATGGTATTTATGGCAAATTAAATGTATCATTTAAGAGAAAATGAAAAGCTGAAATTTCCTACTCTGAAAACAGAAGCTCTGTCCTTTTAGCTTAATAGTGTGAAAAAGAAGAATTCCAGTAAAAATCAGAGTTCTACCTGAGTTTGTTGTAGCAGTGCAATAGTTTTACCTCAAATTCAAGAAACAGTCAAAGAATCTGGAAAGTTGGTTGGTTGGTTTGTTTTTTTTAAGATAGCAGAAGTTACAGTAAATTTTCTGAGGGGGAAAAAATGAAAGGGCTGTCTGATTTTTATTTCTTCATTTTTCTTACAGGCTGTTCATACAGGTATGCGGGCATATATTTATAATAAGAATTCTGTTATTGGCTCTCAGGCAGAGCATTCAGGGATGCGGACATACTACTTCAGTGCAGATACCCAAGAGGACATGAATGGCTGGATCCGGGCTATGAATCAAGCTGCTCTTATGCAAACACGCTCTTCACTGAAGAGGCAAGTTCAATACAGAAAGTGTTAGCTTTTAAAATATTTTAAAATATATTTTATATATAAACACATATATATCAATATAGATATATAAATCAGATTGGTGATTATTTCTGAAAGCCTTATTTGTAAATGAAACTCTTTCCCATGTTAAAGAAATAATTCTTTTTAATTTACATTCTTTAGCAAATGAGTTAACTAACATTAATTGAGAAAAACGCGTTCAGTATTTGTGTCGACATACAAATTGTGTGTCTACATTTAGTGACATGGATTAACTTCTGTGTATATATTTTTTAATGAAATTTCATTAAAAAAAATATAGGTTTTATGTGCAAATTCATACACCTGCAACAGCCAATTGGCGCGGTTTCTCAGAGTATCTCACACAACTTCTTGCTTTTGACAAATGAAATACAAGCAAAGGATCACCATCTCTTCCAGACATTTTGTGTTAACATTCTCCGGATTTAATTTAAATTTCAAATAACATGTAACCCGTTACCTGTTTTTCCTTTATCTCCTTTTTAAGATAGGAATAATTGGAATAAAAAATTGGGGAAGCCTAACATGTGAAAAGTATTGATCCAGTATCCTTCCTTCTAGTAGGCTGTTAGTTTTGAGACACTAAGTAGACTAAAGTGAAAACAATTTTTATGGCTCTTACTCAGAATTCACCTTCCATGAAGCTTTATAGAAGCTGAACTTAGTTTCAGAGAAGATGAGGTGCTACTCCGAGATCAATGATACTCCACTGACTTGTAAGAGGAAAAAAATGTTGTCTAGAAGCTTATTGTTCTAAGGAGGTGGAGGGAATTGCAAATGAAGCATGTGTACATATATGTCAGAAGCAACATGGAACTTTTACGTTTCTTAGACATTTTACAGGGTTTAATATCAAGATTTCTAGTACGGAATTTTTGAAATATTTAGACAGTAAGGTAAATAAATGAACTAGCGTGCATTGCAGCATGTGTATTATGAGTAATGGAGATTACTTTTTACTTACTATTTTTCTGTAAGAATAGCATTCAGCCTGGAAAATAATAGGATTGAGTCAAATGTAGGTATTTTTCTATCATCTCGCCCAGAAATGAATAGTCCCTAAGGCATCTACAAAGCTATGAAAGACTTTCTTGACTTTGAAAATGAGCGGTTGGCAGTTCGATTTTGGTTTTTTGGCCTTCATTGTTTCTCAGGATAGGAAGACTTTCTTCTTTACAGTTGTTTGTGTGTAATATCACAAAAGTTGAACACTCCTTCTATGCAATATTAGTATTTTCAGTCACTTTTATAGATGCATATGAATGACTTTTGTTTCCTTGATAGACCGTAAAGGTAACTTTCGTTTAACTGGGATAACAACTGAGTTTTGCTGAGTATATCTATCTTAACATGTTAATTTTATCACAGGCTGGAGATGGTGCTTTTGTGAGTATACTTTCTGAAACAGTAACAAGACCACATCAGCTTGTCACAATTAAGCAGTGTTTATCACGGACATGTTTTTTCTTTTCAGAGAAACTGAAAAAGTGGATCAGCAAGCTGTTCCCCAAGTCAATCATGTGAATGCCTGTAAAGAGCGTGTGAAGGCAGAGATTACAGATACAAAAGAAAGTTACCAAAAATCAGCTGAAATGCTTGGATTTGATAAGCTTGAAGAGATAAGAGAAAAAGAGGAGGAGCGTTGTATCCACAGAAAAGGAACTTCGGAAACTAAGAAAGGAAAGGCTAAGCATGCGTTAACAGAAGCTGTTTCATTATTTCCAGACTTAACGAATGTATCGAGGTCCCAAGTAGCTCAGCCTCAGCCAACTGAGAAAAATGGAACGCTTCCTAGCTCATTAAGTATGAGTGCTGGCCTAGTGGAGCAGAACGGTACCAGCTCATATAAAAGAGGGTTTGTTCCTAGAACAAATCCAGATAAACAGATTCAAAGAAAAAGTAACATGGCTCAAGTGGAGCACTGGGTGAAAGTCCAAAAAGGAGATACAAAAAGGTTAGTAATAGGCCCTGGTGTTTTCTTATATTAAAAGAAAATAATATGTTCAGTGCGAATCAGAATGGTATTTTACAGAGACAATATGTAACAAAAGTTACTTTCTCCTCCATGCAGAATGGTATTTTCTAGGTGTTTTTCTCATGGGGAAGTTAATGTGGGATTGACTAATCAAATCCCTATAATGTTGTCACTGCATTGAAAACAGAAAAAAAAGTGATAATAGCATGCTGTTTCTTTTACTGTTTCAATCACTGTAGATGCTTAAAGCTTCTTAAAATTTGCTACAATTGAAGAGCTAGAAAGTTACCTCTTATTCAGAAACAGCTACACAATACAAATTATAGATTATCATTTGTTTTCCACTTAAAAGTAAAGAATGTAGATTTTTTTTTTTTTTACTCCCTTCTGTTCCTGTTCCAAACTTCCATTTACTTCTCTACATGAGGTCATTGCATTCAAAGTCAGAGTGTGCGCGTCACATATTGAAAGGTCTCCATATATTCGTTGAGTTAATGAAGAGGTCCTAGGATGTTCCCATAGTCTCCAGGATTCTCTTCTTCCCTTTTCAGTCCTGGAAAATTACCTAAACTGTACCAATGTGTGGAATGTGTACTGGAATGCTTTTGTAATTTGAAAATCTCATACTTGCTTTGCTTTCAAGGTGCGCAGTCAGATTAGATACCAGTTGAAAAAATATGTGCCTTTTCAGAATGTCACCTTGTGTCAAGTGGCAGGAAAGTTGGGCTCTATGCTATAGTGTTCTATGTTCTGTATATGCTGTAGAATGCCTCTATGTTCTATAGAACAATAGGAGACATTAGCATGTGGTTTTTAGGAGGAAGAACACAGGGCATTTTTTTGGTGCTTATTGAAGCTAACATTTGTCATTTTGAATCAGTAAGAAATTGAAGGCTTGCTGATTCTGTTTGCAAGTCCGTTCTTCTACTCTCTTCTCTTTCAAATTACCCTTAAGAAACTTTCAAACTTTTCAGTTTTACTTAAAGTTCTTCTAGGCTGCTTGCTGAGAGAATATGACTTTAATGAAGAAAAGTACTTGGTATGTTTGTTCTTACATACATAGATATGGTAGTCTATAGTACTACAGAAGACTACTGAACTAATTAGCAAGTGCTTAAGAAAACTTCTGTTCATGCTTTTCACATCAAAAGTAAAGACAGTGAACAGGCTTGACTGATAGCTAAATAAGTACTGTTTTCTCCATAACTACTCCTTGCAGTAAGTCAACTCCAGGCCTGTATCATGTGCAACGCTACAGGTTTGGGGATGAGTGGCTGGAGAGCTGCCTGGCAGAAAAGGATCTGGGGGTGTTGTTGGTTGACAGCCGGCTGAACATGAGCCAGCAGTGTGCCCAAGTGGCCAGAAAGGCCAACGGCATCCTGGCCTGGGTCAGAAATGGCCCGGCCAGCAGGAGTAAGGAAGTGATTGTGCCCTTGTACTCGGCACTTGTGAGTCTGCACCTCAAGTCCTGTGTCCAGGTTTGGGCACTGCAGTTTAAGTAGGACATTGAGGTGCTGGAGCAGGTACAGGGGAGGGCAACAAAGCTGGTGAAAGGACTGGAGAACTTGTCTTATGAGGAGAGAATGAGGGAGCTGAAAGGACTGGAGAACTTGTCTTATGAGGAGAGAATGAGGGAGCTGTATTTGTTTAGCCTGAAGAAGAGGACGCTGAGAGGAGACCTTATTGCTCTCTACAGCTACCTGAAAGGAGGTTGCAGTGAGGCGGGTGTTGGCCTCTTCTCCTTAGTAACTAATTACAGGACAAGAGGAAATAGCCCCAAGTTGTGCCAGGAGAGGTTCAGATTAAATGCTAGGAAGAATTTCTTTACTGAAAGAGTAGTAAAGCATTGGAAGAGGCTGCACAGGGAAGTGGTAGAGTCACCATCCCTGAAGGTGTTAAAAAAATGGATAGATGTGGCACTTTGGGACATGGTCTAGTGGTCATGGAAGTGTTGGGTATAAGGTTGGACTTGATGATCTTGTAGGTCTTTTCCAAACTTAACGATTCTATGATTCAGTGTAATGTTAAGAGAGCACTGCTTTTGTTCCAGATAAAACCTCAGCTGGAGCTGTTGAGTATTCAGTGAAAGTTCACAAGAGTTAACTGTGGTGATGTAACCAAAATTTATATATAGAGTAATTTTCTCCTTACCTTAAGAACTTTCTTTACATTCTACTTTAGCTCAGTTGACCTTGTTTTCTATGTCTTTACCTGACAAATGCTGTTATAGTCTCTGCATTCAGAATAAATTGCACATTGCCTTCCTGAAGATTAATGGATTGATTTTTTTTTTTTTTAAATGGCACCTTCTCTCAGCCTGCTGAGGTTGTTGCAGTTCACTTAAGTGATGGATAGAAGTGGCGTGTTAGTTGTTAAATGTGTTCTTGATTTCAAGATGTAGAAATTTAAGATAGAAGTCATAGAATGATAGAGTTGGAAGGGACCTTAAAGATCAGCTAGTTCCAACCCGCCTGCCCTGGGCAGGGACACCTCCCACTAGAGCAGGTTGCGCAGATAATTTCACTGACATTCCATTTTGATTTTAATAAGTATGGGTGGGCTGCTTAATTTATTAATACTCCGTGTTTACTGTTGTTCCACCTGAAATGTTACAAGTAAGTAGTAGGCTGAAGTATAGCATGAAGCTGGCACTTTCCAGCTACTGAAAGTACTGCTTTCATCCAGACAGTTTTTAGTTCCTCGTGGACAAATGCACCCTTTTCTAGAACAATGTGATTCCTCCCTCTCCCAAATTCATGCGATCTTTCTTTTAAAACTGGTTTTGTAACTAAAGCTGCTAGCCCTGATCATTTCATTGACTACCAGTAAGTAATTCCTGCTGAGCTGAATCCTTTACATTTTCATGTCTGTAAAATTAGAAAATAACGACACACAGATGATTTGCAACATTCAGTTGTTTGTTGATGCCTTCATGAGGGCTTCACTAGGCTGAAGTCTTAAAATGGTCAAGCCCTCTACCCCTTTTTTTCCACAGAGAAATCACCAAAAGACTGTGTCTTAGCTTCATTCCTGTCTCTGATGTCGTTATGAAGCATTACCTACTCCAAACTTTCACAATTCTCATTCCTCTCTAGAGAAAACACATTTCTACCAGCCGCTTTGATTGTTACGTGGAAAAAATCATCAGGAAAGTACAGAACATGCAGAGTATACATGATTTAATGGGCTAGACAAATAAAAGAGGTTTCTTGCCCACTTAAGTGCTAATCTTTGAATTGTCTGTGTTCATGCTACCTACCTGCTTTAGCAACGATAGAGTTGTGAAATTGGAGGTAACACCAAGGTTCTGTGGAGAGCAGAACTTTTATGAATTTGTAATCCCACGTGCAGCGCAGGGCAGTTATTCTGGTTTCTGACATGAAGGATTATCTATCTGCTCAAGAGCATCCATATTTCAAGACAGCCCAACAGTGCCAAATCCTGCAAATAGAAGTAGATGGAGGCGACTGCTGAGCAGCAATTACTGGTAGCACTTCTTTTCCCCCTGCTTCTGTTATTCTTGGATGCTGAACAAAGGTGTTCTTTTTCATACTGCCCGCCCTTTCCTGTGAAATTCCTGCCGTTTGCAAACCATCAGGTCTCCCTCTCATGCAGAAAGTGGAGCCTACCGAGTGGAGCGATTCATTTGTGTGGTTTTTTTGGTTGGTTGGGTTTTTTAGTTTGTTTGTGTTTTTGTTTTTTTGTTTTGTTGTGGGTTGTTTTTTTTTCTTTTTTCTTTTATTTTTCAATTGTTGCTCCATGAGAAGTCTAAAAGAATGGTTTTCTGTTTGGAGATCCTGAATCAGTGGGCGAGTGACTGCAAATCAACCCCCCAAGATGTTTAACTGGGGAATCAGAACTTCGAGGCTACAGAAAGAGCATGAGGCTGTGAAATTATTTTGACTTCTAAGTAGGAGAGGGAGCTAACTGCACTTTGTCAAAGCTTTTGCCAGTTCTGTTTTAACTTTCTGTCTGCTAAAAGATTGAATGTCTGCAATTTAAGTGCATTATAGATGCAGTACTAAAGCCAGGATGTAATGCTTCCTTTTATATTCTGATTTGTCAATGAGTTTTGTTGCAAAAATCCTTGTGCTGCTTAAAACAGTAGAACCAGTAGCGTTAGTTCAGATGAAAGTAAATCATGCAGACTTGGGGACTTTGAGCAGTTTCTTAACTTTTGTTTTGCTTCACTCGCATGAACAAAAAATTATCTGAGGTATTCTGTAATTGGTGAGATTTCTTCTTGCTCTTGAAGGTAATTTTTTATACCGAGCATGCATTTGTTGTTCGTACGCTGCACCACCTAGTGGTGAGCAGGCTTTTGGTGAAAAGAAGTTTGTTATTTTGCAGATTGGCTCTTTAAATATAGCTGTAGTTCCTTCGTGTTCTTGACATTCTTTTTGGTTGAAGTACATAAGGCTGCTGTCCTTTAAGTTTATTTCTAGTAGGTGATTCTAGGTTAGATACTAAATTAAAAGCCTGTATTTTCCTATTTGCAGGTTTTTTGTGGGTTGATTTCGTTAATATTACTATGCTAATATTTCTGTAAAATCTTTTTATATTAGTATTTTATGGTGTGTCTTATAGCATCTATGCTAATGTCATTAGAGATTTTTTTTTTTATTAGTCACTCTCACTCATCACTTGATGCTAAAATTTGCGCTTTCCCCCCTCCCCCTCTTTACAGCGTCACTTCTGATCAGACTCTTACACGTCAGGGTTCCAATCCACCTTTTCCTGAAAATTACCACACTTTGCCAAAGAATACCAGGCAGCCTTCAGGGAGCTCACCACCGCTACCAAACCGCAATTTGCCGAGTGACTATAAATATGCACAAGATCGTGTTAGCCACTTGAAGATGTCCCAGGAGGAAAGGAAAGCAAGTAAGAATGGAACTGTTTGGCAGTTATATGAGTGGCAGCAGAGACAGCAATTCAAACACGGCAGCCCAACGGCCCCACTTTATGTAGGTTCTTCAGACTTTATTGATCGTGGCAAGTCAAAAAGTTCATTAGATATTCCACGATCAGTATCTGTTCCACCCTCTCCATGCGATATTCCTCCACCTGGACCTCCAAAAAGCTTTCCCCCAAGGAGACCACATACTCCTGCAGAAAGACTTACAGTTAAACCATCTGACGAGAGACAGACAGTAGACGTTCCTCTTGCTGGATCACCCCGGAAGATACGAAATCATGCTGTAAAGGTTTGTATATAGTATAACTGATTTCAAACTACTTTTACATATGTCGTCGTACGCTGATAATTTAGTCATTTTGCATTGCATCCTTCCTTGTGTGTGAGTTGTAAAAGTTAATACAGTGAATAATTTTCTCCTAAAACTCTTTAACTTTCTGATGATTTCAGGTTTACTAAATTTTCTTGGTTATGAGAGGAAAATTGGTGGCACATCGCATCGGTTTGGAATATTTTTATTCAAAAACTGGAAGGCATATGTTCATATGTATAAAATACACAAATTGTAGTATTCTGATGTATAAAGTAGATAGGCAATAGTATAAAATTCAACAGGATGGACTCTTCCTTGATTATTTACATATAGTCTTTAGTGTTTGCATGTCTGCTTTCTCTACTTATTTTGCTATTGTTTTTAGTCTTACAGCGGATTCAGTTTTTAGTTATCTTTAAAAACATAATAATTTTTTATACATTTGATAGTTTAAGCTCTTTACAGAGTCATTATCATTGAGCTAACCAAAATCAAATAGTATTGGTCTGAAACTTTAACCTTCTGCAGAATTACAGTGTGGAGTTTTTTTGTAGGCACTGTTGTATCTTCTTATCCAGAGGTGACAGAGGTCTCCCTATTCGTTACTCGTCATGGCTTTCCTTGCCTAAGGAAATAAGGAAATTCAGGATTTAACCAACATAGAATTTACTTGTCTTGTTTGCTCTTACACTGGAATAAGTGAAAATGAAAGCCTTTGTGTTAACCTAATTCTTTGACCTCAACCATTTTGGGGAAGGTGTTTGCCAAGAGACTTGTAAGTCCAGATACTCACTGTGGGTTCGGGACCGTGGCTTTAGACTGCCTTCCAGCTTCAGGCACAGTTTAGATTTTTTTTCCTAGTATATTTGCAGTGTGACTGTCATATGTCTTTCAGCATTTATAGATTTACAGTATTCTGTCAGAGGATGAAGTAGGCTAGTTATGTGCAGCACTGGAAATGAATATTTTTTTAACTCCTTATTATCTTATATCAGACAATGGTTTCTCCCTGTGTAAGTTGAAGGAGCATGATATTCCCTAAAAAGAAATGTCTTTGTCCTGTGCAATGTAGCTCCATAAGTTTTACTCATGAAAGAAAACTATTTTTTTATCATACTAGTTTTACCAATATAGGGAAACACTTTTCCTCATCTGTAGACCTTTTCTGTGAAGTTTATGTAGAAGTATCTACAGAAAAACGCTCATGTTTTTATATGTAAGCACATGGTGTCATTTTACATTTAAATATATATGTTTACAGAAATCTGTGGTACTCCTCCCTCCAAAAAAAAAAAAAAAAAAAGAAAAGAAAAGGCACAAACATCATTCAGTGAAATTTCAAGACAGGAATAAAAATAAATCATAAGACATTTAGTCTGTCTTGAAGGAAACCACGAAAGTTTGGCATTAAGAGAAAAGTGAAAGAATGGATATGCCGTAGGTTTTCATAATATGAGCAGAAAGGGGCAGATCAAATGTGATTATATAAAAAACTCTGGTATTAATGGAATCCACTGCCACAAGGTGTCACTCCTGTCAGTAGCTGAGTGCTTCCTGGCTAAGAGTGGGCATTCACAAGTGTCACTGGATGGAGTACAAGCCTGCTCTTGGAGAGCATAAGTCAACCAGCCTTTCTCTGGGAGAGATTAGGTGCGGGGGGGAAGCTTTATGAGTATTTTTTTTTATTTGCTGCAAAGCACTTTGCATATTCTACTAATGCATCTTGTGCTGCTAGAACTGTCTGTTCTGCCCAGCATCACAAGTGCTAAATTTACATTTGTTCATTCATAAGTTTTACTTAATCAAAGGATCTGGCAGGTCCACAAATGTTACCCTGATCTAAGCACGCCGTGAATTCAGATAGAAAATTTGTGGCAGAGGTGCATATTTTCTGAATTTTCCCTCAAATGCAACATACCTCTCACTTGAGACGATCCTCACCGTTCTGGCTGTGGCTTCTTACAGAGCTCAACTCACATTGATCGACGCTCTATGCCTGCGATGGGCTACATGACACACACTGTGAGTGCACCCAGTTTGCACGGCAAGTCGGTAAGTTGAGAGCAGTTCTTTTCCTTTTGTGTCATCATAGCGTTGTAGTTAAGATTTTTAATCCTGCTTGTTCCACGGTAGTTGTGTTTTTATTGGTTAAAAAATAAGTTACTTGAATGAGAACTTAATCAAGCAGCTCCCAGTAAAGCCTGTAGGAATTTTGCTGTTATCTGCAGCATGAACAGGGGTGAGCTGTCTGTTACTACAGGATTCAACTCTTATTATGTTTATTTGACCAAATGCGGAGTTAATGAAATAATTGCTTAATCATGTCAAGTAACTGCTGTCTGGGCACTGAGGTGAAAAATATAATTACGGTTCTCTCCCTGAAGACTGCTAATTTCCTCTTTACAATGTGTCTAAATACCTGCAGCCTGAAGAGCTAACATTGCTTCTCATTCGATTAAGGAGACATCAGGCTAAGTTGGCTAGTATACGAAATTACACAATCGCACAATTACTGCAGCACTTGCCAACTAATTTCACCTATCAGGTCAGCTGCTGCGTGGCTCATCTTTGCTGTATGACATTTTGTGACTCTGCAAATGCTTCATCAGTGGCATGCTTGAGTCTGTGCTTTCTTGCCCATTCTTTTGTACTCCGCAGTTCCCAGGTTTGGTTGCAATTTTTGATTTTTATTTTTTTTTTTGCTACTGTACTTGCTATAAAAGATGAGCATTTTAAGTTATAGGACACTAGTACCTTTGTTTCGAAGTGTTATGTATACTTCCTTTTTGTACTATTTGTGAAAATTTTGCATCTTCAGAAATGTGGGTTAAAATATTAGACAAGTTCTTTCTAAAGCAAAGTCATTTCTTTGTGCTGCTTTCGTGATGGGATTGGCTCCCTGTGCCACGCGCTGCATCAACTGCCAATTGAAATGCATCACTCAGTTTGTACATTCATATGAGCTTGTAACTGTGTCCGTTCTGCAGATGAATGTTGGTTCATAAAAGCTATGGGGCATCTTGGATCGTCAACAGTGCTCTTGATTGCACTGATGTAGGAAACTTCTACTTATGAGATCAGACATGTACTTACAGAGCTCTTTGGTTCATATTAGAGCCTCAAAAATATAGCCATCTGGAAATAAAACGTGCTATCTCTTCTTGGAATTGGTGAAGGCTTTTTATTAGCCCAAAACTAATTCTTTTGAATTTGGAAAAGTTTCATTTCCCGACTCACTTCATCTACAGAATAATTGCACTAAGGTGGCCAGTAGTAACACGGATTTCTCCATAAATGGGCAGACTTTCCAGACTAGTCCTCAGTCAGATTTACAAGCTGATAGGACAAGAATTGTAAATGAACATCTCTACAGAAATGCAAATGTGATCTATTGATTCTATGTCATAAAAGGTTTTTCTTTTATTTTTAAGTACACATTCTCATTGGTTCAAAAGTTGAGAAAAGGTATAGTTGTGGTATTCTTTTACTCTGAAGTTCAGTGTATCTACGATATGAAATCCTGACACAATACCGGTAAAATCTCTAGGAATTTGGGGACATTTTGCCTGACTACAAAGCACATTTGCAACAGTTAAACTTCGTTTTGTTCTGTATTGCAAATTCCTCTTTTGGAAAAAGGAGAGATAACTTTGTTGTTATTTCTGTGCATGCTTTTCTTAAAGCAACTGTAATGAAGAAGTTACTGTACGAATGTAACTATAAAATTAAGCTGATTGCAGTTACAGATGAACCAATGAAAAATAAGGATCAAGTTGAAGGGTATTACTTAAAAGACAAAATGGATTCTCTAATCATAAAAGTGACATCTTTTTCAGTATTTTGTTCACAAATCTTGTTTCATACTTTCCCTGAATAAAGGAATTCATGTCTTAAGATATGTACACAGTGTGATTGAAAGTACTGTAATAATTTGTTATATGATGGCTTCTAGTTGCATCTGACATTTTTAGTTGCAAGTCTTTTCTTCTCCCAGAGAGACATATTGTGCTGGAGGACATCACCATAACTTTTTCAGTGAAGAGATAGCCAGTAGAAATTGATCTTTAAAAAATAAGTTTTGAAAACCTATTGTTTCTCAGGTAGTTACATGTCTCATTAGAAGTAGAAAATGCAAATCTATATGTTTGGAGGGTGTGCATGAGGTAGTAATATTCTTGGGGAAAGTTTTGCCCGTTTTTCAGCTGTAAATAGCAATATGCTGGTGGAGCAAATGTGGGTTTTTTGTACTTTCTGCTCTGTTATGTTGTTTCCTTTTTCATTCATTTTCTTCTGTGTAACCAATCCAAGTATTCTGAAGTTCTTTCAAACATTCAAATACATTGCCTGCTTTTTTTCCTTATGTACTTAACTGGAGGCGGATGACGCTTACATCCAGTTGAAAAAGGATCTAGAGTATTTGGATCTAAAGGTAAGATTTTATAGGAGTGTACTTCCATTATTTTTTTTTAACCCGGTGCTTGCAACCATGGTCATGCAACTATGCATTTAAAGGAACTCTTCAAGTCCTTTGGCATCTATTAAAGCTGAACTGTTAAAACTACTAGGCTTTGCAGGAACAGGACTTTTGTATGCACAGACAGGTGAGATTATGTTGTTTTGTACAGAATTTCTAGTTAGAGGTGTTAAATAGGCTAAGGTAACTAGTAATATTTTCTGATAACATTTTTTAAAAACTAAAGCCATATTTGAAAAGACTTGTATCCAAAATTTCACTCATCTTTGTTAGTAACCATGACGATTTGACAAAACTTTTCACTTTGAAGCATAACTGGTTTTCACTTTACAACAGATTTCTCAGCTCTTTAAAACCTATTCCTCTTAGGTGACAGGACGTGACACGTTAAAAGAACGAGGTACAAAACCTGTCAAGATTGCAGAAAGTGACACGGATGTAAGTACCTCTTCAAAACCTCTGGCATTTTTTTGGCTGTTTATGTTGTATTGTTATGTGTTCACTTTATCCTGCTCTTTGGAGTAAAATATTGCTAGTAGAGACTTTCCTGCTTGGTTTTTAAAGTCTAGCCTAACATATTTATATGGTTTCATTTTCAGGTCAAGCTAAGCATTTTCTGTGAGCAGGACAGAATTCTGCAGGATTTGGAGGACAAAATAAGAGCCCTTAAGGAAAATAAAGTAAAGTAGATTAAATAGGGGGTTATAAAATAAACTAACAACTTTCATCTAATTATAAAATGTAGAATAAACAAAAAATCAAATAACTGGATACTGCTTGCATTGTAATAGTTTTCTTTGAAACGTATAAATTTATATATATAAAGCCCTATATATAACTATATGTAGTTATATATAACTGTTTGTATAAATTTATGTAGTTATATAACTGTGAACTTATAAGTTAAATAAATTATATATAAACTTAAATTGTATATAGTTATTTATATATAAATTTATAGTTATATATAACTATATAACAAAAATAATAGGCTTTTATTTTAGGTTGTGTATTTACTTTTAGAAAACATGGGTTTGAAAATAAATGTTTTAAAACCATATACATTTCATTTTTACGCATTTATTACAAAGTGGGGTACATAGACTTCTGTGTAGTTTTGCTTTATGTCTTAGTATGTATGTGGTGGGAGGATGAGTCGTGTTTTATTTGCAGCTCTTACCACCTGCACAAATGTTGCTTGCATAAATAGCAGCTCTCACTGTACCTTGTGTAGTGGTTTATCGGTGTGGGTTTTGTTGTTGGTTTTTTTTACAAAAAAAACAAAGAAAAAGGAGTGAGAAAATGGAGAGAGTCGAAAATCTGTAGTAATTTCAGAAACCTATGCTGGTTTATATATAGTGCTATGAACTTAATTCTGAATGTTATGACTGAAAAGCTAGAATACCTTCTGCAGCGGGTTTGTAGTTGGAGCCCACATCCTTTCCTCTGTGCCCATTCAAGTCAGACAGAGTTCAAATATTAAACAGTAACAAAACTATTTGCCTTTCCTTGTCTTTCCTTGCCTGTATGTATCTTTATCTGCTTCACTGCCTATGAGCTTTAGCTGTTCATAAATCGAAGTGGTTCAGAAAAAAATCTAGAGTGAAACTGCTATCCAGGTGGATTCTTCTGAAGACTTACAATACAAAAATGATTTAGTGTTATTTACTCATGACTGAATGAATCAGACCTACTTTGTTTTTTGATATTTTAGACAATACTCGAACCCCTCATATGACTAATTCAACTATAGCAGTGAATGAGAGCCTATCCTTAAGTAAATAGCTAATGCTGTGCAGTGGTAGAGCTGTCACATTTCCATAGGGCTTAAGGCAATTTTTCTGGAACTGTAAAGTAGTTTTGTACAGACTGTAAATAGAAGAACTACCCTCTCAGTGTTTTGTGTTTTCCACAATTTTGGCTGCTTAATGGAAAGATTTAATGGAAAATGTCAGACAATTTTGGTTATAATAGTTAGTTAAAGCTCTTGCACTTTTTGGTTTACATCTTAGTCTCCAGAACAGAAGGCCAAACCTAACCTCTAGTGGCATTATAGGAAAGGCTAGGGCTGTGGAAAACAACTTTTGTATTCCCACAGGTAGATGGGTAAAATTCCATGTAAATGTTGTAAGCTTACTGCTGTCTTCTTCTTTGTTAGGATCAGCTGGAGTCTGTTTTGGAAGTTTTACACAGGCAGATGGAACAGTACAAAGACCAACCACAACATGCAGAAAAAATTTCTTACCAGCAGAGACTTTTGCAAGAGGATCTCGTACATATCCGGGCTGAAATATCCAAAGTTTCAACGGTATGTGTTTTCAGTTGTTTCAAAAAAAAACGTAATTAAAATACCAGTTAGAGTAAAACTGTATTGTTCATTGGATGGGGGAGTTAAGTCATGTTCTGAGCTGATTTAATTAAAGTACAGGATTCTAAGCCAGAACAAAAAAAATTTAAAAATCTTTCCAGCTTTCCTTTTCAATGCCCACTTCACATTTCTCCCTCCCCCAAAAAAAGTCATTTATATATGGGGCTTAAGTTGAAAATCTTTCATCTAGTCCTTTGAAAATATAAATGTCATTCCATGGTATTTTTCTGGGGAAAAGCAATTGGGATAGTCTGTTGATATTTTGGTCAAAATTTGCTATTGGTATTATGATTTAAAAAAAAAATCAAATGCAGTTTAATGTTGCATTTTTATTAATACAAATATTTCTAAAAATTTGCCATGAAAGAGAGAATAGTACACCTCAGTGTTGTGTACTCACTATGTCATTTCTACCTTTTAATGAATCTGGGGCTAGCTCTTCATAAGATTGTTTCTAGTGTTGCATGAACACCTTTCCTATATTAAAATCTGTTCATTAAAATGCCAGTATTATTTAAATGTATATGTGCAGTATTTTGTGCCTGTAAAAAACGGATAACTTTCACAGACAGCATTTAAAATTTAACTGGGGACATAAATAGCAAGTAGTTGTAAGAATGACTGTACTGGTGCAGTCCAAGGCTCCTTCTAGCCTCGGGTTCTGACTTCAGCAATGGGCGTAAGCAGACACTTAGCGAAGGGTGAGGGTAGTAGAGATGGGTACTTACTTCCTGTCACAGTCAGTTCAACGTCTACTTATTTTATGCTCAGAGAATTCCTGTGACTGGTTTTTTTTTTCTGTTGTTTTTTTCTGTGGTCTGTTTAGTAATGCTCTTCTTTCCCAGAACCTGTACAGTCGCCTATTAAATTCTGTGAACTTTTTGTATCCAAAACATAATTTGGCAAGCTATTTCACAGACGTTTTCCCCAGTACATAGACAGCCACTTGCTTTTATTTATTTTGAGCCTGACTTGTACATGTTTCGTGTGATAGGTCCTTATTCTTGTATGAGGAAGGATGGGAACGTTCAATTGTTATCTTCTCTTTCCATGCCACTCATGGTTTCATAGACCTCCATTATTTCTTCCACTCAACTCCCAAGTGATGTCTTTTCCAGACTTCAGAGAAAAAGCTTATTTCATCTTTACTTACACAAAAATGCTCCAGACACTTGATTTTTCTCAGGTCTGATTCAGAAGGCAGACTTTGGTGACATGGATGATGGAAATAATCTAAGTAAGGGTGATTGGAGAACGTTGTTTTCCAGGTGTCTGCTTGTTTATTCACTTCTAATGCCATTACAACACAGTCTGTAGAACTTTTAAAGGATAACTTGCTCTGTGTTTCAAAACATGAGTTCTGGTTTAGGTGACTGGATATCAGTTATAAAAAAGTTTCAAGCAGAGGAGTAAAACAAAAGGAAATGAAACTGGAATAGATTCCTTCACAGCATATTAGTTATAGTTGAGATTCTATTACATACCAGTTTTATGCTTAAGAAATCAGTTTGTGTGGGGAAGCTGGCTAGAGTTTTTTCACTAGGGATTCTCGACCTGATCTTGCAAGCTGTAGAGCATTTTGAAATTTATCATCAACCCTTAAGCAAAAATGGAGACTACAAAATGGATTTTTTGCTTCTTTTTACAATAGAACATCACCATCTTAAAAAGACTTTGGTACTCAATTAGAGAATGGGTAGAGTGATTTTGAAGTTTATTGTAACATTCTATTAGAGTATTCCCTCTGTTAACAGGAGATGGAAAATGCCTGGAATGAATATCTGAAATTAGAAAAGGATGTGAGCCAGCTGAAAAAAGCCTTACAAGAGCAGATGAATAGTTCATTGGTATCTCAGGTGAGTCCATTTTCAGACACTGGTTTATTTATGAGATGATTTTGTCTGAACTGGAAAGCTATCACCTCATATGAGAAATTCTCTGCAATTTTTGCATTGTATTCAGCTGTCATGTAGTTCTGTTTGCAAAGTTCCAACATTGTAGCAGCGTAACTGTGCTGCAACTAGCTATCTGGCAGCGTGTATAGTAGGTTCTCATGTCTATGCAAATTTATCATTATTTTATTATGCTTTTATTACATGGTGGCATCTTGAAATTGGTAACGTATTTAATTTATAAGACTATGCAGAACTCCTTAGTCTTCCATTTATTTGATCTGCCATTGTTGGTTTCTTTATCTATTTTTAAGAACATCAGTCACTAGCTTGTTATTGTCATTGTTTGTTCTTTGTCATGTTCTTCTATTTATGAAATATTTATCTCTGCAGATTGTTTGATGAAGTGGAATAAGTGTATAAAAGCCATCGGTAATTGAAAGTTATCCTGGTTTAAATCAATTACTCAGTTTTGCATCTTACAAAGACGCTTTGTTTCAAGCTATGTTATTCTGTTTGCTGAACTGGATGTGGCATACCAGATTATTTCTACATACCTGCTTATGACTGGTGATTTTATTCTTAGAGGAATACAGTCTAGATTACTTTTCCTGTCTTTTAAGCAGAACAGTTTTATTTAAAAGGCAAAACACAAGGAACAAAGTTAATATATATATTTTACTCAAATATTTGACCAAATGAGTTAGATTTTTGAATTTATTTATTTGCAACAAATATTTGATCAGATATAAATTGAAGTCTATTTGGTTTCATTGTTAATGGATAAATGTTTTTTATCAAAGGGAGAACTGCAAAACGTTTTTCAGTCTTCGAAGTCTGTTTTCATTTATTTTTAATTTTGGGGGTGAGGAAGTGATTCAGTTTCTAGAGCCAGAATATTATGTCATTTAGCTCAGCTGTAGAATACATTCCTCCAAAAAATCCCTGATATATTTTAGGATAAAATTGTCCCTGTATGAAGTTTTTTTGCTTAACAAAGGGAAATTACAGTTTTAAAGAAAATACACCAATTTCCATTTGTGCATTGAACATGCTTAAAATACTCGATGTGATTCAGCAATGCATATAGAAGGGAATGCAGTTTGCACAGGAAAAATGTTAACTCAATGTTATTAACATCTCATATCATGCCCATAATTAGAAAACCAATGCACATAAACACACCAGCATACACATTAAGTGCTTTGTGCGTGTATACTTACATATATATGTATGTATGCATTGATATGTTTATCTTTGGCTAAGATTTTAAAAGCTGCTTCCAAATACCTGTTTTGGAGATGCTAAGAGGAGCTGATTTTTTCAGTAAGTACTGAATATTCTTAAAATTACATGCCTTCAAAGAAGTCTCACTTGAAGTACGCATAATAGTTAGAGCTTTTTTGATCTCTAGCCAAGGGTATGTAGACTCGAGATTGTTTATATAATATTCTCCAATAACACTAAATTAATATACCCTCTATTTTTAAAAGTGCAATCTTCGTGGAATATTCTTAAAAATTCAGCGAATTTGCAGGCTCAAATTGCTATAGGAAACAGCAGTGTTTTTATATAGCATTAATTAAGAGGTTAAAAACTAAATGTTTCAATCAGCTTGGTCAGAGTAAATCTTGCTTTTCAGAGTGTAGCCTCGTTGTCTTTTGCTTAAGGACTGGGAGGATCTGACCATGCTGAAATTAATGAAAATGTGATATTTTGTCAATGATAAATTTTTAGGTGGTGTTTCTCCTCTGGTTTTATAAATCATTCTAAATCACGTTCTGCGTGAAGAAAGTTAGAGAAATCAATTTATCTCTCCGAGTTACCTTTTCATACTTGCCCATAAAGTATATTTATACCCTTTTGTGAACAGCAATCTTGTCTTTCATAATTTAAAAATAAATCAATCTGTTTATCTTTTAGATCTAGTCCATTTTTTATCTAAAATATTCTCTTCACATCAATATTTAAGTGTAGAAGAAATAGTATTAAAAGATCTCCTGGCTTTTGTACATTACTAATCGAACATTTTCTGAGTGCTTTCAGAAGCAGCATTTTTTGTACAAGTGGGTTATTTTTAACCAATTCTGAGGCTTGATTATTATAAATCTATCATTTGGTTCCTTGCAGTATGATTAATCTCAGAAAAAATGAAACGAAATGTGCAAATTTATAGTTTGCATCTTGACAGTCTTTCAAGGTATGTCCCATCTAACGAGTGAGTTTACTACAGGCAAATAACATTTTCCATCATTTAAATGTTTGTGCTCTTGGCACTCTGTTTGCTAATCTGTAACCCGGCTGAATATATTTTCTGATCTAAGACAGAAAGTGGAAAGCAATTTATATGCCTTCTAAAACTCTATGAGGTGTAAGAGCTTTTACTAAAGTGTTTTGCTTTCAGGGCTATAGGATTAATTAGTGGGTTTTTTGCAGCTCATGGCAAGTGATGAATTTTTAGAGTTGCCAAGGAGTTTGTAAGCAATTCTTAACTGAAGTGTTTCACTGCCTTTTATTTTCTTTAATGACACTATTTTCCTCTTTGTTTTACTAAATTTGTTCTTAATGTCAATTTTTGAAGGTAAAATTTGTAGGCTCTAACTAAGCGGATAAGAATAGCTATTTATGGTGATTGCAATGAACATCTGACTGAAGTGGCGGTTTCAGTAGTCAAGGCCTCCAGCTGCAAGATGCAGTCCAAGGCAGAGTCCAGAATGTAAACAGAGCGTCTCTTTCTTTCCTCCTTGAAAGCCTCGGTAAAGCAAATGGGATGCAAGATGAGACCAAATCCTGAAACAGCAGCAATATATTGTTTCAGTCTATAATGTACCATGGCCACTAGGTTTATCAACCCAAATACAGGCAGAAATTAAATTTGTCGGCCCTTCAGAGTTAGTTTTGATTTTATGTTTATGTTATTGAAAGCCATTAGGAAGCTCTTGGCAATATTCAGGGAAACTATGCTAATTTTTCTCTTTTTTAATGTTGGACATTTCCCCTAAATGTGTTAAGATGAGTTTTGTAAGATTGCCTTAGCAGTCTTAAGCGTGTTCGTATAGGATTTAAGAGCAAAGTACAAATTAAAAGGTTCTGTAAGCTCATTTTATGTAGAACTTTAAACTTTGTTTTTATAGCCTGAATAGTACTGTAGAAAAAAATGTAGAGGTGTCTCTTTCCTCTAGTTTTCTACAGAAAATCTTCCAAGTCTCAGAAAATGCTCTAATAAATTTTATGGGCAAGATACGTTGGACTGTGTTGGTGGATTTTTTAAAAAGAAAAGAACAAACAAACTAATTTATTTATTTGCAAGTCTTCATGTAAGTTCTGAAACATTAGTTTGACTTTTGGTATCCAAAAGAAGGATAAGCCCATAATAAATTAAAAGTGAGATATAATTGATTTTTCTTTTTTTTCTTTTACTACAAACATCAGGAGAAAACACAAATACAGAAAGACTTGTGGAGGATCGAAGATGTTACAGCTGGCTTGAGTGTAAATAAAACAAACTACAAAACCATAGTAGACTCTATCAAGAATCCAGGTAAGGAGGTCATAATTAAAATATAAAAAAAATATACAAACGCAGCTGAATCTTTACATCTGTGCAAATAGTCTACAAGTTTGTTTTACTGCAGAAAATCCACTTAATTCTGTTACTGGTTGCATTAAATAGCTCTGTTGATTGAGCACATTAACTTGGCTTTTCTTTGGTTGAGGTGGCAAAAAGGATTTTTGTTGTTTGTTTTCACATACTGATGGCACTAAAATGTAGCAAGCCATTAAAAAAGGGAAACTCTAAGTTCTTCGAATTGCAGAGTTTCTGCCACATGCCACATGCTGGGCTCATTACCAGTGTAGTAGCTCTTCTGTATTCTGTCCAGGAGCTCCTCTCTGTGTTCTTCTCGGTTTCATTCTTTTTTTTTTTCGTCTTGGATGCTGCCCAGCTGCCCTTGCTGCAGTTGCATTCCCCCTCCCTCTTCAGGCAGGTGTTTTGTGAGCAGAGCAACAACATGAGCTATGGAAAAGAGGAAGTGAATGTGTGTGTGACCTGTATTTTAGTTGCTTTATTCTCTTGCAAAGAAAAGACCTAAAGCATTGGTCTACCAAAAAGTTGTTAACTCCTCCTGTAAATTCACTTTATATTTAAAGTATCTTTCCTAACGTTTTACATACAGAGATAAAATAGTTCTGAGATGGTGAAATCTTCTTTTATTTAAGGTATGGCTATGAGTACTATAGGCCCCTTAAGGGATCTGAGGCATGGGGCCAGTTAGAGAACTGATTTCATATGGCTCTTGGGCTTTTCCTTCCCTCCCACTGCCTTCTCCAAGGAATTTGACTGGATAGTAAAGTTTGTGTTTTTATTTTTTCCATGAAAGGCTTATTTGATCCTCATCAAGAAAATGTTTTCCACCCTTGCTATAATGTAACAATCAAACATTTTTATGTTCAAAAAAACCCGTTTGTATTCAGAGCAAGGTGCCAAGCATTAGGGCTGTGTTATGAAATCTAACGACATTAATTGCAATTCTTATGAACGTTATTGATAAGAAACACCACCTAACACATTTGCGTATTTCTCCCCTAGAGAGAAAAATAGTGCCTTCATTTTCTCAGCCTTCAGTGCCTTCCTTACCAGCTTCCTTTGCAACTGTGGAGAGCAAACTCTCAGTTCCACAAAGCCCTCCACCCAGTCCGGTTAAATCCTCTCTGGAGGTTAGGCTATATCCACAGCCTTATTTCCAGGCCAGAGCACAGCACCAAGCACAGCAGCTGAAAAAAATCGAACCACCTCTTCAGTCACCAATTAAGCCCAAGCCAAAGGTTGTAAGTACTGCTCGTGAGATTCATTCACCAACGTTTCCTTTTACTTCTGACAGAAACAGTAAAAGTTTTATGGTTGCAAAATGCACATAGTGTAGAGGCACAACAGGAAGACATTTCAGGTGTTTGTACTGAAGCTGAGCAATAGCACTTACCAGGGAACGAGTGTGTGTAACCTGGAGCTTTATGAACAGTAGCCACATGCTGGTTCAGAACAAGCCAGTGCAGAGCCTTCCTAGGTAGTGCTTTGTGGTTGATTACTTGTTTGCTTTTTGGGTTTTTTGTTTGCTTGTTTGCTTGTTTGGTTTTAAAAGTCTCAAGCTCCTGACATAGACAGAGGAGCGCAAGCTAAAGCAGTCACAAATAATTCATATAATGTAATGAACTTTCGATTGGTTTATGCCGGACTGTTTTCAGACTGTTTGCCAGCTACCTGTGCTTTCCTGTTACCAGGAAGATGACGCACCGCCCAGACCTCCTCTCCCTCAGTTGTACAGTCCTGATGATCATCCACCAGCTGTGCCGCCTCTCCCGAGAGAAGCCACTGTCATCAGACACACGTCAGTGCGGGGCCTGAAACGTCAGTCAGATGAAAGAAAGAGAGACAGAGAACTTGGACAGTATGTAAATGGAGATTATAGGGTGAGCACTCGTACCCCTATACACCTGCACTTTGAAGATATGTGACTCTATAATAAAAGATACCATTGTCTGTATAATATATGGAGCTCTAGGTCTTGTAATAAGGAAAGAGATACGATGGCAGAGAGATGGTAATGGCAGGAAGAGATCTATGCCGTGTAATAATGGCAGAGAGGGATCTAATAATCCAGAAACAAAGCTCCGGGATTTATTTTAAGATTAAGATTTGCCATCTGTGATTTCGTTTGAGCTCATGAGTATTTTTCCATATAGGTGGAACTGCGTTCATACATGAGTGAACCAGAACTAGCAATGATAGGTAGTGACCTCAGCCAGCCTTCCAGTGGTTTAATAAGCTCTGACAGTGGATACCAGACATTGCCTACCCGTGGTAAGCCAGGAACTTTGTGTTACTGATTTTTAACAGTACTGTCTGTATAGGAACTTTTCTCTCCTAGGGTTTTCTGGAGATGATCTTTATCATCAGATCATTGTTTTTATGTTAACTATACAACGCTCTGAAAATCTAGAGATTTTCTGCATTTTAACCAGCTTTTTGCAAAGCAACTTAATATGTAATACTTAAAAAAGGTATAGCAAAACACGAAATTAGCTATTAGAATGTCTCCTATATTCAGAGTTATTTTTCCTCATAATTTCTGAGTGATCATTTAGAAACTCAAGTATTTTTTAAACACTTACATTGCCATTGAAATGAAAGTGATAAAGAATATGAATATAATGCCCCCAGAAGCTACATGTGACTTGACACTACATCCCCACTGCGCTACAGTCTTGCAGCTGTTCCACGAATGAGGATAGAGAAGACATTTAGGAAAGAGCAGTTAATTTCTTAGCCATTCTCTTTCTATGTGATGAGATGGCAGAGTTGCTGAATGCCTTCTTTGCCTCAGTGTGTACTCCTAAGACCAGCCTTCAGGAATTCCAGGCACTGGAAGTAAGAGGGCAAAACTGGAGACAGGAAGACACTCCACCGGTCAGTGAGGCTTGGGTTAGAGATCTTTTGGGTAAGCTGAAAGCACACAAATCCATGGGCCCTGATGGGATGCACCCATGTGAGCTGAGAGAGCTGGCTGATGATGTTGCTGAGCCACTCTCCATCATTTTTGGAAAATCATGGAGAATGGGAGAGATGCCTGAGGACTGGGAGAAAGTTGATGTCACTCCAGTCTTCAAAAAGGGCAAGAAGGAAGACCCAGAAAACTATAGACCGGTCAGCCTCACCTCCATCCCTGGAAAGGTGATAGAGCAGCTCATTCTGGAGACCATCTCTAACCACATGAACTAAAGGAGGTTGTCAGGAATAGTCAACATGGATTTACTAAGGAGAAATCTTGCTTGACTAATCTGATATCCTTCTACAAAGGCATGACCAAATGGGTAGATGGAGGGAGAGCAGTGGATGTCATATACCTTGACTTCAGTAAGGCTTTTGACACTGTCTCCCATAACATCCTTGTAGAAAAACTCAAGAAATGTGGGATAGATGATTGGANGGAGAAGATCTAATTAATGTCTATAGATATCTAAGGGGTAGGTGTCAAGTGGGAGGGGCCAATCTCTTCTGTGGTGCCCAGTAGTAGGACAAGAAATAATGGGTACAAGCCAGAACATAGGAGGTTCCACTTCAGCATGAGGAGAAACTTCTTTCCTGTGAGGGTGATAGAGCACTGGAACAGGCTGCCCAGAGGGGTTGTGGAGTTTCCTTCTCTGGAGACTTTCATAACCCACCTGGATATATTCCTGTGTGGCCTACCCTAGGAGATCCTCCTCTGGCAGGGGTGTTGAACTAGCTGATCTCTTGAGGTCCCTTCCAACCCCTAACATTCTGTGATTCTATGTCTTTCTTTTCTAATGGTGAGTGTTAAGGTTTGATTTTCTGCACAGATTATTTATACATCTTACCTACTGCTGTACAACAGAGTTTGCCCCATACCTCATTTAACATAAGCTTCTAAATTATTGTAGATCTTTCTGAATTTTCAACAGTAGTGTTCTGAAACACATTACTTTTGGCTGAAATGAAATTTCATGCTTCTCATGATCTTCTGAACTGCAAAATGTGAAACTTGACCCAAAATACTAACCAAAATGTCATAGAAAAAGCATGATAATTTTAAAAATATCTGACGCTTGTCTTCATTTTGTCTATCATTTGATTTTTAAAGCATTCTCTTTTCCTTATAAAGGTTTATCTGGATCAGCTTCCAGATTGTACCAGTCATCTACCATTTCATCATATGCAACACTTCGAAGGGATAGATCCAAGGTAAGTTTTAAATGAACATATGAAGGCAAATGTCTGAACTGTTCAAAATAGTAAAGCCCAGAATATATTTTGTATAGCAGGAAGTGGGATTGTAGTAGCATGGGGGAGGACCAACACCTGTGATCTTAAAAAATCTCCAGTTTTCCCCTTTCTTGAATGAATCGGGCAGCAGATTGACAGCTTACTACATTTGAAATAGATTTATAAAACAAGATTTAGAGCCAAAAATAAGCAGTACTAATAGAAAATATAGAGTTGAAATGTCCAAATTAATGCAAAAATAATAGGACAAAATCATGATAATTTAGTAATAAGGTAGGAGAAAGAGGTGTTTGGTGTTTTTTTTATACTTATAAAGTCTTAATTACGACATATGTCTTCTGCGCCTTGTGACTTCTACAGGAGAGACCAAAGAGTGCCTTGGAACGCTTATACTCTGGAGACCACCAAAGAGGCAAGATGAGCGCGGAGGAACAACTAGAAAGAATGAAGCGACATCAGAAGGCATTAGTTCGGGAACGCAAGAGAACTCTTAGCCAAGGAGAAAGGCAGTCTGTTTCATCTCGGTCTTTCATCAGGCCTGTTTCTGCAGACATAGGCTCAGTATGTTAGATATGCCTTAAAAGGGCTAAACTGAAAATAATGTTTGGATTTTTTTTTTTTTCCTAGCAAGCACTTTCACTTGAGTGTATGTGATGCTTCTAGTCTAACTAAATTAGTGTTATACAGTAAAAAATGGGTTCAGAGAGTGTAACGGATGACCCTTTTTTTTCTAGTAGTTACAGTGTATGTAGCAGGTTTAGAAGGTAAGTTGGTCAGAGGTAGTGTGCTGAGTGGAGACGTGAGTATATCGGCGTGATTTCAAAGACACAATTGGGTTTTATTGAAATGGTGTTCAGAAGGTATAAGAAGCTTGTACAGTTTTAAAACTGCTTCATACTGGAATGGACCTTTTAGAATGTTCTTATTCACCATGAGTACTTTTTTTTCCTTAATTCATAAATTGGGCCACAGCATAGCTGTGGTAATATCAGACCAAGGTGGTGTTTGGTTTTTTTTTAAAGAGATGATAAATGGATCATCAGTTTTAAAATCTAACCATGCCGATCAGAAATTTATGGAAGAGCTGCTGTGTTTTAATTGATACAAATTCTTCTTTAAGGCTCAAAATGTAGAATATTCTAATAAGGTTCAAAATTAAGCTGTGGAAGAAAAGGATTTTTGTTGTGTTCTGAGATTAAATGCTGTACAGATGATAAGTTTGTAATGATACATTTTGGATACTAACCAAAGCAATTCTAATTGAAGTTACCCAGTTGCTCACTTGGTGCTAAACCAAGTTTGTACTGTAATTGCACTTCTGCGGTGGTCTTAATTTATTTATATTTTTATTTGGTCCACTGCAGCTTTAGAATGATCACCTTGTTTTACCTAATTCATTGCACAAGATCTCTTGCTTTTAGGTTTGTCACTCATCATACCTAATGCTTCTTTTTCCTCTGCTTGTTTTTAATTTGCAGAATTTTGTAGTTATTTTAAAATTTCTAACTGGACTACTCAATTTTTACCAGGCTTAATTGCATTGATTACATGTGTGTAAATTGCTAGCACTGCTAGTAAATTGCCACCGTTCAGTAGCACTAATTTACAGCCAGTTATTTGTATTTACTTTCCCAGTAAATACAGGTGCACTACTTGGAGACATCCATCTATTTTTGTCTTCTGTTTTGCATTCACAAATTTATTAAAGATAGTATAATATTGGGGAACTGTAGAACTGTAGTATCACTGTTATTTTCATATTTTAATTAGAAGTAAATCTGAGCTTCTTATGTTTCCTGACTCACATAATATACACAAGATTAATTTAAACATTTTCAAAAAACTCCTTATTAACATTTGTAACAAACACTTTATCTGTAAATTTGGGTACCATCTTGGTCTTTTTATTGCTGTAAAGAATCCAAATAGAATCTTTCAGCCCCAGCAATGTTTTGTAGAGGTCATCTCTTGCATCTCTATAGGGCTTAGATATGCAAAAAGCATGCTTGATAGCACAATTACTTACAGCATTACAACTATTTAGCAGCCAAAATGGCAAACAGTTAAATGCATAATTGAAGTGCTGCTCAGTGTGTAACATTTGCTTTAAACATACATTGTATGTGTAACTGTAATTTTTAATCAGTCAGCTCTCAAGTATAACATGATATTTTAAGTATTGGTCATAGTACCCGAGTTCATTCGTCATATAAAATGCCTTTTTAATGTAAAAGTCGCAACATCAAAGCCAATAAAAAAACTGCTTTGTAAGAATGGTTTGATGTTTTTCTTATGTATATATAAAAACTTGAAAATGATACTCTATTTAAAATATACTATGTCAATCAGGCCTGGTTCGAATATGAGTAGAAGAATGAGTTTGGAGTACTTGTATGAAAAAATATAATTTTTTTTTCTCTTTTTGATTCTATAAAGAAACATCTTAATTTTTGAGATATAATTACCTTTTAACTATTTAACTTTTTTAATATACATGGAAGATACATATGTCTTGAGTGAATATTGAGAGCTTGTGCATGAATGGGTTTCAATTGGATTTACTGATGCAAAGTAGCATAATGAAGTCTAAGGACTTCACGTGGAATGCAAACTTCAACTGAAACAAACCAAAGATTTGTAACAGAAATACTGGAGATATTTTTAAGAAACATATAATGGCGTGTTCTCGTCTCGATATCTTCAAATGCTTGAGGAGACTATTCTTTTGTTGTTCTTTTTGTCCTTTCTCTTTCCCACTACTTTTAATACCATGTTTCAACTCTGTATGGCAAAGCTGCTGAGATCTGCTGGATGGAATAATGCTGCTACTGAGCTCAATTTATTGAACCAAAAAAGTGTTGGTAGTGTTCCTAAGCCTGTGTTTATATGCAGCTGTATTGTCTGTAGTTGTGAAGGAGACACTATGCAGTGATTTGGGGACTCTAAAGGGTGTTGCTTAGTTTATATAATGTTCTGAATTTTTATTGCTAAATGTATACTGTGTAAAGACAGAATCTGAAAGATTTTTATATCTTCACAGGGAGCTAGATTACTGCTTTTAGTAAAGTCAGAAGAGCTTAGAAGTTACTAAATGATTATTTTTGAATTCAAGGCAAGTTTATGTTAGTACATAAAGTGTTATCAGCTTTAAACGCCAAGTATTATTCTAAAAAAACACATAATATTTTCAAACTGCAATTCTCATCCTGCAATATAAACACCCTTTCTTGTGTAGTGATTCAAAATCACAAAGCTCTGCCTGGTAGTCGTCTGTCAGTCCGTAGACTCACTTGTATTGACATCTGTGCTTCCCAAGATACGTAGCTAATTCCATAGTAATGAGCATATGTGAAATTGTAATGAATATATTTGTTAGAATTTAGTACTGCTGAACACTACCTGTAAAGTTAAACAGTACTCCAGAATCCTTGCAGCAGAACTAGACATCAAATTTCCCATCCGTATGTTCCAAGAAACACAGTTGTATTTTCTTTTTCTTGTCTGTTAAGGTGTTTACTCTGTGGATTCTTTCAGCAGTATGGCATTTGCAGCAGAAGTAATGTACATTGCTACATGGTGAATTTGGGAGTTTGATTGAATGCTGTTAATTGTTTTGTATCTATTACCAGTGGAAACGAGAGCAAGAATTTGATTTGCAGTTACTTGAGAGGGCAATTCGCGGAGAAGAGAAGGATGAAAATGAATGGTTAAAAGTTCAGCCTGTAGCTGTGACAGAGACAGACCTGGAGCCTCAAGACTATGATTTAGATATCAGCAGAGAGGTAACGTTCATGATTTTTTGCCTCCTGTGCTACTCCCCAAAATATTAACCTTTCTAAGTTTTTGGTAGTGAATTCTCATCTTTTCTTCCAAAAGCTAACTGGAAGTTTTTACTAAAAGGAATCTTTTGAGTATTGAAAATTTGTGGCCTGGCACTTAGAATCTCTGTAAGGTTTGTGTTTGCATTGTCTTTTAGTGGAGAGAAGAAACTGAAAGGTTGGCTCTACTGTTTGAAATATATATCTCAGGCTTTATCAAGGAAAAAGTGATTAAATTAGAGAACGTTGCATAAATAGGAAAAAATATGAGAAGACAACATCTAAGAAACAGCAATGAAGAAAAAGTTAGCTTCCCAAAGTTTTGTGTTTTGACTGACAAGACATGACAGAGAAGAGGGAGCACTACTTTATTCTGGTCAGAAAAGAAAACCCCTTTCTGCCAGCTTTTCAAATGTCTTGCTTGGTGTTTCCGGCTCTAGACCTTTTCTTCAGCTCTAGCAACAGAGTTTGAAATGCGGTTGAGCCATCTGGTGGAAAGGAAAGAATATAGCAAGTGGAAAGATTTCACACATTGCATGAGCTGCCATGACAGATGAAAAATTATTAATGATAATTAGACTAGTAAGCACCTCTACTCTTCTGAAACCTGTTGGCAATGTAGCATTTTATAGAGGGAGATATTTGTAAGAGGTTGAATCTGTGAGCCATAATCTGTTGATCTCTAGGAATGGATATATCTTTCAATTAATCTTTGTATGGTTTTTACAGAAAATGCAGTGCTCCTGTAAACTTCAGAAATAGAAAAGTATTGTTGTTGTAATGCCTTTCCTTCGTGCACTCTGCAATTACTTTTTTTTCCAGAAGTCCTCCAGAGCCTATGATGTGAATCACTTTGTACGTTGAAATTAGTGCCTTAAGCCTAGTACAGAAAATATTTTTCCTTATAGGCATTTCTGTCCTACTTCAGAGTAACTGAAACAGGTCTGAAGCTCCAAATAAAAGCTTCTTTCTCAGGTTACCCAGATTAGCCTTTTCCGTTTCAAGTACCCAACCTCTTTAACTGACAGGTGCTTCTGTACCTCATAAGGAAGTGCACTCAGTTGTGTCTTTAAGGCCAATAAATCTGCTGTTCCAATGATAACTGAGTTTGTTATTCTGGAAGTGGCAGGATGCGCTGATCTAGGTTAGTTAAATTAAGAAGATAGACGCATAATGACTTTTTAAAAAAGAACACGTGTATATCTCTGCAGAATTCAGAAAAGAGTTAAATTTGAAGGTAAGGAAGTGTAGTGGAAAAATGAGAATTTTTCAGGAAGCATTGGCCTTGGATTTACTTAGAAGGAAGTACAAACATCTAAGATTGTGAACGTAATGTGGTTGTGAGTGCCAATGGCTGTATTGTATGCTTTGTGCCTATGGCTACCTGCAAATTACTGAGCCTAATCACTAGGTTTAGGTCAGGCCGTTTTACATGTGCCATTGAATTAGTGTGGGCTAAGTTCAGTGGTGAAAAATTTAGAATTATTTGTATATAAAACTTTGAACTTTGAAAACTCATCACCTCATGAAAAAAATCCAAAGTGGACAACAAAAAAATAGTTCCCCTTTATTTGTTTTTATTTATTGATAGATCCTCTATTTCTGCTTTTCAAAAGCAGTCTGTTCTGTATAATAAGCTTTGGTTTTCAAAGTCTGTTTGTCAACTGAATTTTCATTAGGTTATCTAGATCTTTCCTGTGGAGCAAAAATATCCCATGGAGAAATTGATCATAACAAAAACTCGTTGCTAGCTTTTGTGCAATCGTATTAAAAATTACACATAATCCTGTAGATTGAATGCAACATGTTTTTACAACTGCACGATGTTAGTGTATTTCTGGGTCAGTTCGCTAGCCAACTTTGGAACAGCTAGGATTTCAGATTTTAAAGTCTGGGATTTCCCGAGATGGTTATAAACTACTGGGGTGTTTTGTGTTTGGTTTGGTTTTTTTTTTTCTCTGCTGTTCACAGAAGATTGTATGGTCTGAAAAGAATGATACCCTAAATTAAAACTTTAGGTGATAATTCCTTTTAGATGTAGGAAGTCCTCACTGGTGTGACATGGATATCATGACATTAAAATCCCAGGTTATCCAGTCAGTCTTGTAGTGTTTGCTTCTTTCTACTGTAACAGCTTTAGGCAGCGTTCTACTTTGGGTTGTAAGCCTAAGCTGAACAAGGATTCCCTGCTGATTCTGATTTCTTTTGTAATGCCCTTTAATATTTGTTCAATCAGTCTTCTAAAGTAAAATAAATCAGAGGGAAAAGACACTCTTAAAAGGGCATCAGCTCGTATCCAGAAGGAGTGTTTAGCGTCAGGTACCCATATTGGCTGTGAAAACCTGTGCTTTTTTCTTTTCACTGTGTTTTCCCATTGAGGAGAATTTATCTCGGTTTTTTTTTTATTATTATTATTTTTTTTTAAAGTCTTTGTTATTAAGTCTTAGTTGCTTTCTTTGCACAGTTGTCAAAACCTGAGAAGGTTGCAATTCCAGAACGATATATTGAACTGGAGCCAGAAGAACCTCTTTCTACAGAAGAGCTGGCAGCAAGGCAGCGTAAAGCAGAAAAGATAAAGAATATTCTTACTAAATCAAGGTCTGGTTTTGTTTTGTTTTTTTTCCTAACCTTATGTAGGGGCTGGTGTTAAACACTGGGAAATAACTTGAGGCAACTGTCTAATTCTTGGTGAATTATCTAACTTGTGGCTTTTAGAAAAGGCGCACAGAAATTATGTAATGTACTTAAATCTTTTTAAAAGAGGATAGAAGAGATAATGAATGACAAATATTGTACAGGTCAGTTTTCTTGTTCAGAAAATAGTAGTGAGTCCTTACCAAGCAACTTGTAGATGAGAGTGAGGAGTAAGAAAAGGCACAGAGCTCGCCAGAAGCAGAGGAAGAATCAGTGTGAGAGCAAGTTTCTATTGTATCCAGAGAGCTGAAATTCTGAAAGAATACTTTTGGCTACTTAAAGCTAATGTAGAGTCAGATGAAACATTCAGTTTCAAGAATATGATTACCTCAAATGTCTACTCTTTCTTCAAAAGAAAATTAAAGAGACTGTGCCTGAGGACCGCCAGGTTATGTGCCTTTTCCTCTGGGCACTAACAAGAAATTTTATTAACAACTTGAAATAAATAACATTTTTTTTGGGAGTGCTTTTGCATAAGCAGCTTATTTACAACAAAGGACTGTACACAGATGTACTTAAGGCAATGCAGAAATGGTGACTGAATGTGTAATAGCTGCTTTATTTGTCTTTGTGTGCTGTAGTCATTTACATGCAATATCTAACAATGTCAATAAAATACAGAGCTTGATAGATGAGATCTGAAAACCGCTGTATGAATTCAAGCTTGTTCTCATCTGCATAGTGAATTCTTGTTTATGTTTGCAAATATTAATGTTGTTTTGCACTTTCCTACCAGTATGCACAATCTACAGCCTACTATTGCCGAGGACAAACACAACTCGGTTGATTTAGATTCACAGCTGCAAGAGCAGGAGCGAATCATTACCATATCATACGCTCTGGCTTCTGAAGCCTCTCAGAGGAGCAAGGAGGTAGCAGGTAATACTTAGTTATTTACAAAATAACAACTATTTCTTACCAATTTCTAAAGTTGTATGGGGCTGTTGCTGAACTGCTGGCATAAGACAGTTTTAGTCATTCATATTCAAAATAGGGAAAAGCATGTATAGATAACAAATTTAGAGAGACTAAAGATTTATGTTGGGTGTTTGGCCTCCAGTGGACAGGGTGAAGGGAACAAAATAGTACAATCAGTAGGTTCAGAACTTGAAAGCTTACTCTTACAAATAGGGTTAAAAAAGTAACGTTTTCAATGAATTCCCTACAATTATATTAAATTGTTTTTATTTAATTAATTTAATATTTATTTTAAAAAAATAAATTAATCCGTGACTGAAAAAGATCAAGACAAAGAGATTTTAAAAATTGCTTTAATAGAAAGATTCCCTGGTCCAATGATTGAGATTACAGTCATTTGCAGTTTGAGCTGTATGACAACAGGCTGAGAAAGGCACTGTCGAATGGATATCATCATGTTTCTGGCTGGTGACCAAGATGAGAGGTCAGAGCAAGGCAGTTTTATGCGTGAATTCTGCTTGATTCCTGGAAGTTAATAGATCCTTTGCAATCTGTTACGAAAGAGTTCATTTCACTCTTGATTGTTTTATAGTTGAAATAAGTAAGAAATGTTGATAGATGTGTATCACGCAGTAATACCTGCAGCACCTATTCTACCCAGTATCTGACTGGACATTTATAATTGGCACAGTTCACTGTTCTAGCAGAGAATGGAAATAATGGAAGCTTCCAACTATGATGGAGAAGAAATATACACAGTTCTCATCTGAGATTGTCAGTTTAAACTTATGGCACTTGCCACAGAAGCCCTTAAGACCTTCCCATGAAAGAGAGATTATTCCAATATCCAGGTGCATAACATGCATCTATAGTAACAGACTGTTGATGTTATACTCACAGATGCAGTGGTAGCTAAACCTGAGGGAAATGTGATTTTGAGGGGATGAATACATTTTCAAGATATGAATCTTGAGACTTCAGAGAGGTTCTGTGAGTAATTTAACTGACTGGAAGGGATAAAATGATTCACTGAGGAGGCTAGACAATATAAAAACCAAAACAAACAAAACCCCTCCAGAACTGTAAAATCTTGGGAGTATTTTGGACCTTCAGGTATCTGTGCGTCAAAATGGCTTTTCCACAGGGCATTCTGGTCCCAGCCCTAGTAACCAGGTCCTTGTGACAGGGACTCACAAACTTTGGTTATGGAGGTGGACTTAGTGTTTCAGGAGGTATGAGCCAATATGGCATTTTGCCACATGAATTCTAGCTTCTTCTGAGGAAAGGTAGCAATGAAGCCAAGGTGGAATCCTTCCCCTGTGTCAGAGCAGAGTAAACAGTCTTCATGTGGTCAGATAACTTACTTGTGGGGGTGCGTGAATTTGCAGTAACTGAACAATACTGAAATATGTTTGATCACTTTGTATTGTATAGTGAATGTAGTAGCTATGTTTTCATTAATACAGGTTTTTTTAGTTTGCATTTTAATTTTTTAATTGTAATTATCTCTAAAGTGTGATCACCACATATTCTTAGATACTTGTAACCACAGAAGTCTTCTTAATTCTTTAGTTCTCCCCAAAGAGGGAATTAAAATGCGTACTGTCACTGAAATGTTTAAACGTTGCTTGAAAAGATTTGCAGTCCCTTACCAGACAATTTTTAATTTTGATTTTCTTTGTGAAGTACAGCAGCTAGTTCTTCTGTCTTTCAGACACTTAAACCCTAAGATAGTAACCAAGGACTTGATTTTTTTAAGGAAGCCCAAACCAGTTCTAGTAACCAGGTCCTTGTTACAGGGACTCACAAACGTGAGTCTGTGCACCGTTTTCCTTCACACATTTGTATCTCAGATACTCACTTCTTGCAATGTCTTCCTTTGATTTCAATTATTACTTACTCCTTTCAAAACAAACACGTTTCAAGAAATTGTAGAAAAAGCCAGAGGGATTTGGTTTTGATAGAAAATCTACAAGACTTCTGGTTTTTTAGTTACAGTCTATTTTTTGATGATCTAAGATGATTAAAAAGCAAAGCATCTGATGCTTGGCACAGTAGATTGTACATTTGCTCCTTGTTGATGAAGCAGACCATAGCTGAAAATCTGAAAATCCAAAACTAAAAGTCTAGGTGTTTTACAAAGGTACGCTTATGAAAAAGATAGCAAAACTTAACTTTTCCCATTTTTCAGGGGGCAACCATTAAGTTAAGATGCTTTGATAATGTAAATCTCTTCAAATAAATTGGACATTTATCTAATCCTTGTAAAGCAGCATTTTAGAGTCCTCTGTTTTTAGTAAGAAATCAGCCTTCTAAACAGAAATCATGCCAAGAATTTGAAAGATTATTGTTAAATTCAGCAGCATCAATAAGTCATTTCCTAAATTGTGTGGTTTGGAATTAGGTCTGTCTTTGGCCCTCCAAAATATAAAAGCAGAATTTAAGACTGAATTTCAATCTTTTTGGCTTTGTGATTTTTGTCCTATGAAGAAGGATAGTTTTAATCATCATATTCTTTATCCTGAAATTTCAAGCTGGAATCTGAAAATGTATGTACCATGCACTATACTGAGCAAAATGTTACATACATCTGTAACATTTTTTTTGGTGATTTTTTTTTTACATATTTTCTTTGTTTCTGCTCATTGGCATATAACAAAGGAAACGTTGAAAACCTGTGCAACCTCAGTGAAATCTTGAAATCAAATTGGCAAATATAGGTCCTATTCCAGAGGTGCAGTTTTAAAAGCAGGGCTGGATTAGGGTATATCATTATTGTATGCCTTAAAATGTTCCAGTGGAACTTCATTTTAAGATAGTTGTCCATACTTTCATCAAAATGGGAATGCTTATTTACATAACTTACACAACGACTAGAAAAAAACAGTGGATAAAAATGTTGTTTGAATTGTGTTCCATGTAACTAAAATAGTGTGACACCACATTACCTTACTAATCGGGTTTCCTATTCATGGGGTAGAAAATTAAGGTGGCTCTGTTATAATATGAATGTTTGATTGTGCAGCCTAATTCCTGTATGTGATCCCTTCTAGCTCAGCAGTTGACCTATCCATCTAAAGCACCCTCACCTTCTGTACCACAGTCACCTCACTCCCCCTTAAGCAATGGATTTCACTACACATTTGTTTAAACACCTTAAAAGTAAGAACTAACTGCTCTCGGCATGTCTGATTTGCCATTGTTCCTTTGCTGTGGCTTGCTGAATTTGAATGGTTTTACTAAACCTAAACTAGATCCAAATGAACGCATGCATCTATTTTTCAGAAATATTTTATTCTTGTAGATATTCTAATGAGCTAATACGTGGGCTAATAAAGTCTTCAAGTAACTGCTGTCGCTGTATGGATAAGACGCTTCCATAATCTTACTGTGGTGACGGAAAAAGGCATCTGTACTCTCAGTAGCACGAGGGCAGATTTTCAGCAGCAGTTTGTACTCCAGTGGCTAGTGCTGTCTACTCCTGTGGCTACCGCAGGGGCGTGGTGCCGAGGTGTTTCTGCCCTGCACGTGGTGTATACGGTTGCTGCACGTGAGCATCCAAAGTGTAAAGTTGTATAAGCAGAAGGTTCTTTTATGGGCTGGTATCTTACACGTGAGCTAACATTGGAGTCTTAACTGAGGAGTGCTGAAAATTTAGCCCTTTATAACTAATTCTACAATATCGTATCTGACTTTTTCATGCCTTTGATTGTTTTTCATTGTGTTAACAGAAGACTTGAATTTTTGTCTTGGATTAGGTTATATTGCCATTCCAAGTATTAAAAATACGATAATTTCATTATCCTTGTAAAGAAATGTGTATCAGTTCTTCTTAGTAGATTTTTTTCAGAGTTTTCTCTCTTTGGAATAGGAAAACCTGTAAATATTACGGTACTTAACTGCTAAGTGTGCCTCTAGTTAAGACACTCCCCATGCTTCCTTGGCTTCCTTTGAAATTGTTCTCTGCTTTCTCATTTCCTTTTCCCTAATTTTTTGCCTGATATTGGAAAAAAGATGAAACATAGATGATGGTAGTAAAGAGGATTGATTGAGTGAATACCTCAAATAGCATTAATCTTTAGATACCTTTATTTTCATTGTCACTCATCTGAGTCAAATATCTGTGCAAAACAATAAAAATGAACACGTACCAGAAAGGTCCAAATGGGCAGGGACTTGCCTTCAACAAGGCCTGTGAAAAATGACAAATTTACATTGAGAGAGGTACATAGACATTAGGAGCCTCTACAGAGCTTGACAGAAATAGCTGTTTGCTTTTCTGTTTCAGTTTATCTTTCTGAGAACCATATTCTGCTATCTTTGCTGTGTCTAGCTGATACTTGACTCTACTCTTATATGCAGGGTATATGCTAGTTGATTATCGTTGTCACATGTGAATGGGGTGCCCATGTGTGGCCTCAGGAACCCAGAAAAATAATGGTATGACCCAAGGGTATTAGACTTGAGCAGGGAGTTTGGACCAGATGATGTTCAGAGGTCCCTTCCTACCCCAACCACTCTGTGATTCCAGACTGACTTAAAACCTTGTGTATCACATGTCTATAGAAAAATACATACATATGCATATGTATGCATAGATATATATTTGCATATATGTATATAAACCCCTACGTTATCGCTAGGAAAATTAGGAAGAAAATAATTGCCATAACCAGCAGCATGCAGGGGACACAGGTGTTAGAGCATCAGTGGCATCCTGACGTGATTGTTCTCTGTATGTGTCTGTATGAATCATTTGTTCTGGCAAACTGCAGAAGACTTCAATACAAAATGTTTCCTGAAAGTGCTTACTGCTTGGCATTAGTGTCCTTGCTGTACTATTTAACCCTGTTTTGTTTTACTTCCTGCTAGCCAAAGCAGTAAGTGAACATTGACATAAGACTCAAAGCAAATCCCACCTAGTGACACCACGTGAAGACAGAGGATATTCTTCACCAGCGTTCTGTGAAGATACCCATTGGCCGATGAGATGTTCTTCTGGAAATGCGTTCAGAGAATTATAGGGGGATTTTTTATGAAAATGAAGAGAATTGCAAATAATTTTGGTTTGACTTCAGTTTAGTTTAGACTTTTTGTATGAATAATGGCACTTTTAATAAACTCTGTAAAATATTGGCAATGTATTCTTAGGACAATGTATTTTAGATTTTATTTTTTTTAAATCAAGGGCTGAATTCGTTTTTAGAGAAACTACTTGCATAGATGTTAAAAGATGCTCAGGCTCAGATGCACAATGTAAAGTTTCATGAAAAACATGTAGATTTGAAGAAACCTGGAAGCACATTCCTAGGGTATGAGTAGAGCTAATGTAAGACAGAGGTTTGCCGAAAGGGCGTTTTGGATTGAATGTTTGTCGAGTTAATCACCCACCCTTTTGCCCATTAAATAATACATTGCAAGAAAGTTTTAGCTTGAATTTCTAAATATCATTTACCACTGTATAGCTGGAATTTTCCACAAAAGCTGTAATGGAAGCCAGTTTTAACTCTGTTTCCTTTTCTGATCCCATGTGATTAACTTGCTGTGTCCCTACACAGTATCCTGGGTTACTCTTGACAGTGGTGGTGTCTTCTCAGTAACAAACAGCTAACAAATTGTATTTTTTTGAAAGCCGAGATGTGGAAGAAGACTACTTTTAATTAAAATATGTGAACTAAGCAATAAAAAAGTACAATAGGATATTTCATCTTACTAATAAATACGTATTTTTCTTTTAATTGTTTTCAGTAAACATTGCGATGTGATGTGTTGACCAGTATTTATCCTGGAAGCAGCAAAACTAACGTAATGTGGCACCTGCTAATATCATTTGTGTGTTCACCCGGTGCTTAACTTTGCCAAACTTTGAAATTCAGTGTTTTACTTATGTATAGGGCAAAGGGTGAGGTAGTTACATAAGGAGAAAATAAGATTAAATGAATTGCTGCGACTATTTTACTTGAAAAAACCTGTGTACACATTGAATGCAAGCCATGCAAAACTGTCCCGTTAGGTAACGATCCGTTGAGTTCAGCTCTGCATGAGAAATGACTGAGAAATCCTTGTGCAGTATTTTGTGGAACCACTAACTTGTTCATTTGCTGGTGAATACAGTAATAGGTACAAACCCCTTGAAATTGACCTTCAAGCTTCAGAATTTTAAAACAAATCATATTATATAAACACTATACTCAGAAATATTCTTAAAAGTATATATCTAACTAATGCAATCTGTTTTACCTCAGTACTGCCAGTATCAACTTCAAAACCTTTTGCCAAAATAATGATTTATTTTTGCCTTTATAAAAAGTTTTGAAAGCATAAATGAATATTTTGCAAGAAAACATTAATTTAAATAAAATGTAACCGTTTGGAAAATGGTATATGTACAGATTAAAATATTAACATAACTGCCTCTTATTGCCTCTGTCTTGTCTGCTCTCTTCTCAGCATCCACGTGGTTGAACATCCAGAGTCGTTTGTGCTGTTGTCCCTTTTTGCTCTTTGGTTCAAATCCTATTGAAGTTCCTCTGTTTGCACTTATTTCCCTGGGATTTGTATCAGGTTTTCCCTACACCAGAGCCTCATTTTAAATTTTTTATTTCTTTTTTTTTACAAGTGTTTTGTGGCACTTGATGGAATCTATCTTTATTCTTGGATAGAAGGATTTTTCAGGGTTGTCCCCTAAACGCAATCACTACGGTACCGTCCTTTCTGCCTCATCAATACCTGCGTTTGTCTGACACGTTCCTAGCCCTTAGGTTTCTGGTGAAATAAAGTATCAAATTAACTTCAGTTTAAAAACAAACAAACCAACCAGCCTGGGGGCATCAGATGTGAACTGGACGGGAATAGGGTCCTGACCAAAGGGAGGGTCAGTGGGCAACGACCCAGCAGTGACTTACAATGGAACAGTTCTCTCAAATGACATTGGTTTCATGAGGACCAGTGGAAATGTTTCATTCTTCTGAAATTTAAAATTCTAGAACAAAATGGACCAACGTAGTTGTAAGTATTTCTGTGGCTTAACGTTAACTCTGCGAACTTGAGAGGAATATTTGAGACTCCGAGTACTTGACCTTTAGATGTGTGCAGCAGAACTCAGAGCTGCTCATGCCAGCCAGGCCCAGTTTCTCAGGCACACAAAGGAGCCTTTGACCACTTGTTGGGTGATTCAGTGAACCAGCATTCTTTCTCCAGAAGCTTTGTTATGCAGGAGGGAAGAGTTAGTGGCCCGAACTGGGGGGTGAGGAGTGCAGCCGTGGCATCCTGCATTTCAGGGACCCTTTGCTGCCTGAGCAATGGAGGGAAGGGGTGCAGGCACTTCTGCTCTGCAGCTTGTGGAACGTGGTAATTTGATCATACACACAAAATCTGCTCATCCAAGCTGGTGTGGAAAAGGATTTTGCCCTAAGTAGTTATACCATTAGTGCTTCTAGAACTAATCTTTCTGTCGATTTTGGTTTGTGTCCATAGTTAATCTCCTATTTGGGAAAAAATTGCAAGATAACTTTTCTTGCAAGACTTTTTATTTAATATGTGAAATATTTTTCTTCAGTGACCATATTTTTTGCAGAGATGAGTGTAGTTTCTAAATAATTAGGGCTAATTTTCATATGCATATTGAAACAAGGGAAGGCTAACTAACAATGCATAGTTTGGAATGTGGTTAATGAGAAACTTAGAAAAGAATGTAAGCAGGAATTTATCCAACTGCTGGAGCCGAAGTGACTGCTGTCACTGCCTAGGCAAGCAGAAGCAACAGATAACAGGAACTTTAAGTTACAGATAAGCAGGAACTCCACTGTATGCAAGGAAGCCCAAGAGAGCCCAGGTAACACTGTCAGGACAGATAAGCCAGAACTCTGTTGTCCACAAAGACACCCTGAGGAAGGACAGAGCGAGGAAGACTGTTGCCTTCACCCCAGAGAACCCGGCCTATGACCACCGGACGGCAGTACGCCTGTGCCAAAAGGAGGAGACCTATGATAATGAGTTCCCTGAAATAATTGTAATAACCCAGCCCATACTAATGAATATGCATGTTTTGTAACTATAAAAAGCAAGCAAGCTTTAGTCCCTGCTATGCAAGTTAGGAGGAGCTATCCCCCTTGTATCCGGCACTGTAATATATACACCTGCTTTAAAACTCTGGGAGTTTTGGAGTTTGTTTCCGCACGTCAATATAGTGTTTGGTTTGGCTCGATACCCTTTTTCAGTTCTGTTTCTTTTGTTCAAAATGTTCTTTTTTAGGTGTTACACACTACTCTCTAATACTAAGAACAGGAAAAAAAAAAAATGTCTACTTCCAGTTCAATATCATTTTGGTCAGAAAGCGACTTTTTCTCTTTCCTCTGCCTGTTAAGCAGTGTGTTTGGGAAATTAAAGAAACAAACTCTTTAGAAAGCAGTATCAGTTCTGCTTTCGAATACACTGTTTGCTAATTACTATTTTGTAATGTTACACAAGCAAAAATAATGCAGACCGACTTATCTTTCCATATATAACTGTTTTCAATTTCTTCAACTGAAGTTCTTAAAATTTTGTTGCACCGCTGAATTTATCAAACTACAGCCTGTTGTTCGTAATTAGTGCTGCTTTCACCTTTGTGAATTTCTGTAAATCCTCCCCCCCCTCTATTTTTCACTACTGTTACTTTGAGTTTGTGTGTGCTGCTGCTGGTCTGCTGAGTAACCCTGGTGAGCTATAGTGCTGTTACTTGTCTTTGTACATCTATATAAGCTATTTTTTCTGAAGAACTGGACAAGTAGCAGTAATTAAAGGCATCCAAACTGTTTTGAAACAGTTGGAAAAAAACCCAACCTGGATAGAAAGCTTTTTCAGGAAACAACTGTATTAAGAGATTCTATTACGGAAAGTTGCTTATGTGTGGAACTAAAAGCTACTGAAAGATACTTCCAAACTTGTATGCTGCTGTTTCCAGAAAATTGTCAAAGGTCCAAGGAGGTGGTCTCGGTTACCTCATAGCCTTGGGAGGGAAGAATTGGTGTTTTGAGCACTCCCAGCATGTTCTGGTGTTGTTTACAATGTTATCTTCCCACCTGCACCATTTACGCATCTGATTTCCAGATTTTCAAATACGTGTGTATGTGTTTTATACCAACGTCTGTGCCCCTCTGTAAAACCACATATTTCCTATGTGCCTTGGCAATTAACTTCTGGATGTTAGATGAAGGAAAGACCAGATTTACTTAGTGTCAAAACTTGGAAGATATGGAAGGCATGATCTGATGTTGCACCTCTGATTTATGTCTGTCTTCAGGTATTTTAAAGTGATTGCTTGTGCTCTGTGTGTGTCTGTGTCTTACGTAGTTATAAAAAGAACAAAGCTAAGCACAAGAAAAACATGAAATGTTGCTGTATTTTCCACACCTAGGAGCCATTCCCATTGGTTATTTGGCTGTATTCAAAAGGCTAAGACTTTTATTGCTCTACTAGCAGAAGCAACCTTTCTTCATAGTGGAGCAGTACAAAGAAAGAGCACAAAAAATACGCACATCACAGTGCCTGAAATTCTGTTTGAACAACTGTATTGATTGGGTCTGACCCCTTTACATTTTTTTTCCATTATTTGAAAAGATGCTTCTAACTGTAGCTGAATTGAACCAACTGAGATGAACTTTCCATGAAAACTTCTTGAGATATTTCTTTAGTTCAAAGCTTTGGGATCTTAAAGAGCATTTTTAATACAAGTCTGGTGAGGTATTCTGTGTAGCAACCATACTTTGAATGTTAAAACTACAGATAAACCTAAGAGGAAGGGAAAATTACAAAGCCTACCGTGAAATTACTGGGACATGGCAGAATAACTTTGAGCACTCATTATAAAAGTACATAAACCCAGAAAGCGCTGCGTATGTGCACATTTGTGCACTGTGTACTTGTTATTTACTTGCCAGTGCTCCTGGTTGCCTTACAGAAAGTACCAAACAACCTCCAATGAAAACACTGACAGAATTACACAGCATTTTCGGAGCAGGTATTGATGAAATAGTGTTATAAGATACAAGCTTAAAGGATAATGCTATTTTCTTCTTGCCCACTAGAAGAAGCCTTTTACCAGGAGCTACAGCATAAAGAAAGCACTAAAAGAAGGAAGAGATTAAGCAAACAAAGGTGAGTAGTGAGTTTGTAGGAAATAATAGCAGAGATGTATCTGCAAACAAGACTGAGAGGCTGAAGGTGAGAGTGACGAGCAGCCTAGTGGATTGAAGTGAGAGGTAGTAAAAAGATTGAAGGAGCTTGAATACAAAGGGTCTCAGCCTAAATTGTAGAGGGGGTAGTAAGAAGAAGGCATAGCTGGCAAGTGAGAATATAAATCCAGTGTCCTAGTACAAAAAATACGTTGTGAATGGGATAAACGTGAGAGTAGAGTGTTGGTGGCAGTGGGTGAGGGAGAGAATCACTGATGACTTTAAAATAGTGCTTTGGTAACAGGACAATTGCCTTTTCTATTGGCAGCCGCTGTGCTCAGTTCTTTTAAGCCAAATTGTGGTTAGTGGCTAGTGTGAGTGAAACTCCCCTTTTCCCTGTGGAAAGAGCTTGCCTCAGAGCCAGGGGTGGAAAAGCAGGCCCTGCCCAAATAGAGTCCGGCTCAAGTGAGTGCTGCTCACTGTGATGAGCCAGTGTTAAGATTGAGCATTGTGTGGCCTGGTGTAGTCTCTGGCCTCATTTCTGTTCTGTTGTCAGGGCTGGGGCAGGGGGCGGGGGTGTGTGTGTGTGTGTGTGTGTGCGCTGGCTTGATTTTTGTGTCTGGAGACAGAATTGAGAAAAGCCTTAACATTGTTCTCTAATTCATCCTTTGAGACACAGAAGGGTTTTGGAGGTTTTTTGAAAGCCTGGCTGATGGCTTATGGAAGATGTAACCCTAATGAGGTGAAGTAGCTGGTGACATTTAGTTACAGCCAGCTCCACTACTCAGGGAACAGTGACATAAGAGAAGTCACTGCTAATTCTATTTGTCTCTTGTATTGTCTATATTGTTGGCTTTTCTGATTGCTTAATTCATGCCAAACAGTTCTTCTGTGACCCTTCTCCACTTCTGTCTTGTGCCTTTGAGCGCCTTCTTCTCCCAGCATAGGACAGGATTTTGTCTTCTGCTGAACACAGTTGTTGTGTGTATGTGTTTGAGGGTGTGAACGTCCACACACACATGCATGTTGATGCCATTCACCTTTCATTAGGTGCTAAGGCACAGAATCAGCAAAAGCTGAGTGACCACTGCCGAGATGAGCACCACAACTGGCTGCTCTGCTCACTTTCCAAGTCCTAACCTGGATGAGAGGCTCAGGGGGAAGAGAGGACAACATCTCCTGAGTGTAGCTGTGTCCTTTGGCTTTCTGAAAGCCTTTGTATGCCTGAGGAGTCTTCAGTTGTCTTCACTGAATCCAATTTGAAAGTTACTTGGCGAATAGATTTTATATGCTCATTTTATTCAGTATCTGGATACTCCATCAGTTGACTACTGAGTAAATGTGATCTCTTGTCTGTGTGTCCAGTATTGATTTCTTATGTTAATAAGTCTTTTTGATAAAAAAATAAGTCATGTTTCAAAAAGAGATGTTCTGTTTACTGTATCCCTACAAACAGATCACAGTTACTGGATATTAGTGGCTGTATATGGGAAGGAGACTTGGACTCAACCAGTTAAGGATCAAAAGCTTCACCTGCATTTGTTTTAAAGCTTTAGCAATAAATAGCAGGGTGAAAAGGAGCCAGTTCAGATTATCAAACGTTTCTGGAGTCTTTCACATAGCTTCATATCCTTGTGATGAGAACACTTATGGTAATGGCCTGAGAGAATTTCTTTGCAGGTAAAGGTGGGCAGCTGTGTTTATATGAACCCCCGATGGCTTGACTGATGATATAAAACCCCTCTTCTGACATATGTTACTTTTCAATCTTCTCTCTTTTTTTTTTTTCCTCAATTAGATCTTCCTGAGCTATGGACACCATAAATGGTACAGGTTTTGGGTAGATAATAACACAAACTGTCAGTATGATCTCATTCTGCACCTGCACATCAAAATCAAATCCAATTAGATTAAATCACTATTTTATTTATTCAGTGCTGTGCAAAAACTAAGGAAACTTTTCTCTATCCGTTGTGATGCGGTACAGCTGTGTAGTATTCAGATATTTTTCTCAGGAAAAGTGCAGTTGAGGTGACAGTCTTAAAAGTAAACAAACCCACCTTCTGCTCTGTCCCTTCAGTAAGGCCACCTTGACACATGTCCCTTCTCTTAATCCCCTGACAGCTTCCAAGAGACTGATGCAAATAACCATGCCAGACTTTGATTATGAGATATTGCACTGCCACTTGTTCTCTTTGTCTCCTGCAGTTTACAGAGGCAGCTTCAGTGCATAATTTAATCCCTGTACTGGGGACTGTAGCAAATCCACAGAGATTTCTACCAACCATCCTCGCTGGCATCACAACAACATGCGCATGTCGTCTTTGATGTGAATTCCCCAACCGGAGCCTTAGAAGGACCTATAGCTTTGAAGCTGGCCTATAAATTGTGCTTTCAGGACTCAAGTTGTCAGCCTCCTCTTCAGGAAGAAAGGTGGAGTAAACTGTAAAGCAGTTGCATAAAACTACAGGGCAACTTACAGATCTGGTTTTCTTGGCCTCAAAGAATTTCTGAGAATCTCTTTTTTACAGGGCTTAAGAGGATCTTCTTTTGCAACTGCAGGACCCTGTGGGCAGTGAGGCTGTGGTGGTACCCATCTCGGAGGGTTACCAGGGCACGTGGAAGAGAAACAAGCACAATGATGCTTTCCACCTGTTGAAGTGGTTTCGGTCTTCCGAAGGCAAATGCTGATAATGCACCTGCATTGACCTTTGTGTAGATAAATTTTCAGAGTGATTTAGAAACAGATGAAACTTTTATCAGATATGATGGTTATTCTGTGTCAAATCTAACTTCCATCAGTAATTTCCTAAGATACATAGGAGTACAGGCAGACCTGCCTTTTTATTGAGACAGAAATAAGCTGGGGTTTGAGTTGAGGAATCTCAGTGGCCAAATCTTGTTTGAAAAGAAATGCCATTGCCCTTTTTATCAGTGTCTGCGTATGTGTTCTACTGTCAACTCTGGGAGCTTCTTCCATATCACCCTCAGAGAACTGACTGGAATCAACCTTTTTTTTTTTTTTTTTCCTGTATTCTCTATCCCTGATATGCATGAAAGCTGAAACCATTCTGCTACTATCCCTGCCACTACTACTGATGCTATTATACCAAATGTTGCTAGAGCTGACTCTGCAATTAAAACATTTACTGCACTATCTACACTACATACCTACTTTCTCAGTATATATGGAGAAGCTTCTTAGGCAGGCTGCTTCATAGAGATCAGGCTGCAAGTTCTTAGTGTGTTTATAAATGTTACACAGAAACAGACGTGATTGTGTAGAACTTTCCCTGGTTTGAGCAGGTGAGTCTTAGGTTAGTATCATAAATGAGTTAGTTACACCAAACCTACTCAGATATTCGCAACATTACATCACACTTCTGGGGAACGGAAGTTGTGTTGAATATTTTTTTTCTGGTCAGAGTTGTTACTGGAATGGTTTAATTTCAGTTCACTTCTTATCCTCACATGGTCTATTTATTTATATTTGGAACGGACAGCCAAATCTGTTTTACAAGGCAAGAGGCTGTAATCAAGTCAGGGCAGCTCTGAGTGGTAGAGGTCCCTGACAGTGCTCATTGTGGCCACTCGGTCTGTTGGCAGAGAGCCCCGCAGAACCTGCCATCTGAATCTGCTTTCTCTGGGTCTTCCCAGGCAGGTGACACTGTGGAGAAAAGCCCTTGGGTGAGGTTTTATGGTGCTAGCTTCAGGGCTGGGATGAAGAAGGCAGAGGTCAGTGGACGTGCAGCATTTTGCAGCCTACACCTTAATTTTGTAATTGCACTCAAGGTGGTAAACAGCCAGCAGTCATATCTAGAAGAATTTAGCAGTTTGATGATGGTTTAACTGTGGCTCGACTGTCTAAATAGGAAAAAATGTTATCAGTCTATTAGGAAAGTTAATCAGATGATCTTTTGGGGAGAGCCTCGACCTCTTCCTCGAGATAAAGCAGTTTTCGTAAGTCGTGAGGTTTTCTTCCTTCACAATATACAAACAACTTTAGGTTTGGTCGATGTATTACAAGCTTGCAGTATTGGGGGGAAAAAAAATTCCATACAAATCACTATTTGTGGCTGCTGTAACCTTCTTAGAACTGCATGATTTTGAAAAAAAACTTGTATCATCACATGCAAAGTAAAACAGATTAATCAAAATCTACACTCAAGTTTTTATTTACAATCATTTTATTTTTTTCCATAATGTAACTTATTCCAAGTCCTCCCCCAGTAACTGATGCTGCAATGTTTACGGTCAATAACCCTATACAATGCTAGTACATACTGCCGCTTTCACGTAAACCAACTGGCTCGGCAAATGTTTCTGCACATCACGAGTTGTATACAAACACATGAGATTCTCCGCAAGCATCTGGAGTGCTTTTTGAAACACTGTTGTGGCAGAATGAAGCTGGACTAGAGGCAGTTCTGTTCTCCCAAGCAAGGAGAGGTAGGTAATCTTTCTGATGTACTAAGAGGAAACAAAGCCTAAAAATTTCTGACATTTTATTAATTACTTGAACACAATAAACTATAAATTTGCAGAGGAATGGATACACTTAATTCTTGCTGGAAGGTGTTATGGAAACTCCTGGCTCTTTAAGCGTAGCATTACTTGAGAAGTGGAACCTTTTTGTGGTAACTGAATTAGACATCCAAGTGACGCATGTATGGGGAGAAAAGGAGTATTTTAAAAAGCTCGATGATTTGTATATCCTTTTCATTATCAAAGTACAGTTTCTCTTTCAAAGTAAACTGGTTTCTTCGGGAGGAGTTATTTTTAATAATAGCTTAGTGCAATAACTAGAAGGCGATGTTTAAAAAAAAAAAAAAAATCACTCTTTTGTACTGAAAGGTATAAAGAACTACAGCTTATCCCTCTCATTAAAAAGCCAAAGCAGCAATTAGAGCCTTCTGTTGTATTACACTTTTCTAAAACATCTTCTGCAGTACAGCTGCTGTAGGACTTCAGATGGATATAGTGATTAATACTGTCACAAAAGTGAGTGATTTCTCCCTCTGCCCTGTCAACACTAGCATCTATAGACAAAATCATTGTTTAAAGCTCTAGTACATCACAGAACGGTGCTGATATTGGTATTTTACAACTAACGCAACATCCAGCGATTTACATGTATCTTAACAGTTAAAAACTCAAGACTGGGGTACTAACTAAAGAAACCACTAACATGAAGTTTGCTTATCTGGTATGGAATAAGAGGAGGGATAGTTTAGATAACATTGTAGAGATTGGGCAGGAACAAAAAGAATTTATTTTTTCATCCAGTATTTTACACACTTTACAAAAACCAGTAATATCACTGTGCCCATAAAAATGTTATCCATGACAACAGAAAGCAAATACTACTTTTTGTCATCTAACGGGGTCTTTTCTAAATCATAATACAAAGATTTGTGCTGTAGCAGTCCTCCACTTCGCACTGTAACGATAAGGCTTACTGTACTTTAAATACAAAGCTGTTACATCTGCAGTTATGAACCACTGGCTTTAACAAACATCATTTTATAGTTGCTTTTTGCTTCTTTTTTGTTTTCTGCAACCTCAGCCTCATCATGTTTTTCAGCAGCCTGTAGCTCCTCTGCAGACTCCTCCTGCTCCGACTCGGAGCCACTTTCAGAGTCCTCGGAACTCTCTTCAGAGGAGTGTCCAGCTGCCTCTTCTTGTTCTTCACCTTCCTGAAACTAGAAGGTCAGATTATGAGACACATAACCCATTATTTCCTGGAAAATCCACTGCAGCCTTTTATAATTTCCCAGTCAAAATGTTTCACTTACTTAATGCCTCCCTTCTCTTTAGGACTAAAATGGGCTAAGTTGCTAAACATATGTCTTTAACATACAAATCATTAGACAGAAAGCCACTCGACTGGTTAACCATACCAACTGCGATATCCATGCTTTCATCAGCCACATTCTTGTTTAGTTACAGCACAAATCCTCAAGACACTGTTAAATGAGTTTGGAGAGTCTCAGATCACATCAGTTTAGTAATTCCTTACCTTGGCGTACATGGTACATAATGACACTCGAATATTTGTCATGGAGGGAAACATAATGAAACTAATGGCCAAACTATCACGAGTTCACATTCATGGCTGATCTTTGCAAGTGAGTTTAGCACGCTGGGGCACGAGGAACGCTGAAGTAAAGAACAATTCAAAAATGGCATTTTGCTCGTGGTACCGAAGAGCAAAGCCATGGTTGTAACATTAAGAATTCCCAGCGCTACACAGATGGTTTGACTCGGTCTAAAAACATCAGCTATGTTTTTCTGCAGTAATTGGTGCTAAAAAGTAGCAAAAAAATAATTATTGCACCTTTCAATTGTGTTTCAGCACGTTTCCGCTAGTTTCCTGTATAGCTCCTGGCAAGTACAAGAGCAGTCAGGTGTCAAGCTTACTGCAGGACTCCATGCAGCAGACCTCCCATGTCTGACCCCTCTACAGCAACTTACTTTTCAGGACCACAGAATGGTATGTGCCTCACTGCAACAAGAAGCTAAGATTAATTAGCTCTCAGCACCAATGCACACAGTTGTCCTGCCTTCTTAGGTATTCCTTGGCAATGCCCTGATTTAATACAGTTGTCATTTTTCTGTCCTAATCAGTCCTGATTACTATGGAGCATTAAGCAAGTGAGATCACTGTTCAGAACAATGAGGAGCTCCAGTCATTTCCAGGCGTCTAAATGGCCACCGCAGTGCACACAAATAGGGGTTAAGTGCCTTCAGTAAGTCTGTCCTTTAACCCAAACTGCGGAAGTCTGCCACTAGTTGTGGTGATTGGATTTTTACACCATGTAGCATCTTGTTTTAGTGAAGAGAAAGCCAAGTCATTACGGAAATAAACAACTTACTACCTCACTGAAACCAAGTCCACAGTGGCGCCGGTTTCGTCCCGACATGGTGCTGTCCATGCTTTGTTGGTACTGAGACTCCAATTCTTCATACATTTTCTTGTCTTCTTCCCCTGCATTGTCCAGTGAACACTGGTTATGGTTCGTTCCAGTTAACAAAGACATCAAATTACATGAAGTAATCGATATCAAAGTATCGATATATGTGTGAAAAAGTTTAAATTTAGCCATTTTAGCCCACGGGATTGAGTATCACCTCACACAAACCAGCAGATTTATAAGCAATCATAGCAAGTCTGAAAGCAAATTGGCTTTGATAGAAAGATGGGTTGGAAAGCTCCTAAGACATGGCACATTCAGAGCTGGCCTATGCATGGTGTACGTTCTACTAAACAATGTAAATGTAACCAGTATGGCTGTGCTTCCTGCCAATACTGCAACATGTCACAGCAAAAAGAAAGTTTCTGACCTTCACGATGTAACACGTTATTACTATGATTAAGCTAGGATTAATAATTAGCAGCAGAAGTTGGGACATACTACCCCTTGTTTATAGAGCTGTATCTGAAATGGTTTCATGCATCCTGAAACACCAGGAGCACTTACTACAGCTCTACATTTTCCTATCTTTAGGAATCAGCAGAAAAACTAATTTTCATGAGCTACTTCTACATGCCCTTTACTTACTTGTTTGAATACGTAAATAATCATTTTTACTGGGGAAAAATATGGTCTAAAATAGTTAAGAATCCCATGTCCTTGTAAAAGGTAGGAATCTCTAATTCTCCCTCAATCACCCTAAACCACTATTTTAATGTGTATCTCTGTAAAATTAAAGCTTGTATTGCAAACTAACGTTTCCTCATTTGGAAGTTAGAGCTGTATGTTACTATAAAAGGACAATAACTATATGTTGGACAGGGAAGTACAGTGTTAAGAAAATAGCTGTTCTGGTATTTTGTGAAAAACCAGCACCTTAACTTTTTCTTGTAACAAAGCAGTACTGATTCTTGGTGACTCCTTAGGGGAAGCATCATCTCCTTTCTAGGAAGTTCAGCTAGAAGGACGTGATTCTCAGTCACTTGGCAAGCTCACGGCAGAACCTGGAACCAATCCTCAGGCTTCTTTTGCTGCTGTGGTCCATGGATAATTTTTCATCAACTGAAAAATTACTAGTGGAGTATATCAGGGAAGAGTTTTTCCTGGAACTCTGACTGTCACTTCTCTATACAGCTTTATCAAAGCTTCTCTCAGACAGTCAAGCCCTGCTTGGTTTTGATGTACTTTGACTTAGTACCTAAGCAAGCATGGTAAGAAGTTATTGTGGACTTATGTTACATGACATCAAATTATTACTGATTGCCAAGATGACCCTGCAGATCTTTTCAGTCTCTACCTCACTGCTTTAAGGGAGAGATCTTTCTATTCAGCAGATAACCAGGTGGGGTGAGAAATCAACCCTGTTCTTTTCCATGCACAACAGTTTAGAGGTTTGGATATCCACACCTGGCAGCAAGGATAATACTGCTAGGTACCAACAGCAGTACAACTCTACTTTCTTCTTTGCATAGCAAAGTAAGACTGAGGACCTATAGGCCCTGATGTCCAGGGCCTTTGTACACAAGTTAACTGACCATCAAGTATTTTGCTGAACCTGGACTTTAGAAGGTAAGCAAGTGCAGTCAGATAAACTGTTTGTCAGTAATCTAATGAGAAATTAGGAACTTCTGCAACTCCACAGCCTGACCAGTCTCAACTTCAGCCACAAACCCTGCGCTCCCTCCCTGCAATATAGACAAAGCTCAAAGTACTGGGATGTTCCTAAATAAGCGTTCGATTTCTGACTTTGTATCAGCCGTTGGATAAACTGACCTGTCCTGAAGTGAGAGGTTGATCTGTGGTCTCCGATAACAAGGCGGCCAGTATGTTCTTTCTAAAAGAAAAGGCAGTTTGTTTTGGAGCTTTAGGGTGCACTGACAGCTCTGCCAACATTCTGGAAATCTTGCATGGAAAAAATTTGCTGTCAAACCTTGACAATCAACTGTAGTTTTACTAGCTAACGACTGCTGCCTCTTGATGGAACTTGTTTCATCTTTGTTTTGTTGACTTTTCTGAAAAAGCAGCCCCAACAACTAGATACGGTTTACTTTTCCCATACTGCAAAGCTGGCTCTATTTCATTCAGTTTCTTGCCACTGTAGGAAAACTACACCACACAATGCTGGGCAAGTGTGAACTCCGATTCTGACAATTTACCCTTTGGGTCTCTTTGTCTGGCACTATGTAGTAGTTCAGTCTGTGAATCTTACGATGATCCCGTTTTTAGACTAGTCACAGTATCAGTTAAGACCTTCGCAGTGCTCGTTAATTTATTGGTTTAGTAGTTGCTCATTAGCACGTGTATCCCTATATGCAAGACTGGCATTACATAGCAAGCGGAATTATGTATCCAAGTAGACGTTAAGATCAGTGGGAGTGGGATGTTTTAATAGAGCATTATATTCCTATCCACTACTTTCACCTCTTTAATACAGTAAAATATTTTAGCTTACAAAATACTGTACTGAAGCTAGTACAAGTGATTTTTTTTTTCCAAAGGCAAGCAGAATTGCAATACTAAACCAACATTTTGCACATGGAAGAAGCGCAATTATATTTTACTAGTTTTGCCGTACTTTTTGCAAAAAGCATAGCAGAAATACAGCTTCAGAGCACTTTTTCTTTGAAAAGAATGAGGTTTACCATTTTGCTGGTTTAGTTATCAGCTACCATTTTTTGGAACTTTTTTTTTTTTTCCAATGAAAGAGAATTTTACAGACTTAGTGCACAGGTTTGTTTGTAACAAGGACTCCCTCGGGAGTGGTCCAGAAATAATTTTATTAGCTGGTCTGCAAGTATAAAAGAGTGTGGAGGAAGCTGTCGAGCAGAGACTTGACAATTTCAGACCACTATTTTGTGTTACACTGCTGCTGACGTAACAGCTGTGGCTGTGAAATCCAAATCCTTCCTAAAGGAGAGTCCCAAAGCGAAATTGTCTTTGAGTGCTGTCTTTTTGCTCAGAGAGCACTGCGGCCTGCAGCAAGGCTCCTTCCGGGGAGGTTTCGTTGCATTGCAAACAGAACACCCGCGCAGCGTGTGTGTGCGTGCCCGGGGCGGGGGGAGCGGGGCGGCCTCACCTTCCCAGCGCCCATCAGCCGTAGGAACTTCTGCTTCCGCTCCTCGTTGCCGAGGTCCGCCGCTTCCCAGCTGCTGGAGCCCTGCGAGAGCAACACGCTGACTGCGCCCGCCCGCCCCCTCACCCCCTCTATAGCCTCC
>VWZK01016241.1:62811-98455 GCA_013396935.1 Baryphthengus martii
GTAACGGCCGCCGGGAGGCGGCGGTATCGCCACCGCCTCCCCCGCGCCTCGGAGCGGCCGTCGCCGCGAGCACAGCGCGAGCTTCCCGCCGCTTCCCTCATCTGCTGGCGTAGGAGAGGCGGGGCGGAGCTGCGGCGCCTCCGCCGCTCTTCTCCCGGTTCGCCTCCGTAGCCGCCCGTGTGCTGTCGGCTCTGGCTTGACCCGAATCCCTCCCCACGGCACTCGGGTAACGCGGGGCTCCCCTCCCGCCGGCTGGTACCGCAACCTGGTGTGAGGAACGGCGGTTTGTGACCGTGTGGAAGCCTGTGTTTGGAGCTCCAGGCGTTCCAGCTAACCCTTCGGTCGCTCTGGCTGTTTGCCATCGCTGTCGTTCCTGCAGCCCCATCTCCTCCACATGTATGCCGTGTACAAAGCAGAAATGCGCTTAACTACCCCCAAGTTAGTATCTTCTCACATATATCTGTTTCAAAATTAGCTTAATTTCAACGGGTTACCATTGAATGTTAGTATTCTGGAGTTTTTGCTTACATGTATTGCATGGGAAGATGCACGCTCACACCCCTAGGCCTCACCTTAATGTCAAGAAAATGCCTTCGGTTTCAATTCCCCAATTACATATGACTCTGTCCCCGGGATGGGGTGGTAGCAGTCCAGCTAATGCCAGGAGGCTAAGGTGTGCGTGCTGAAATGTGCAAATGGTATGCGCCAATTCATATGGCGGTTTAAACCTGGCTAGTTTAAGCTTAGGCTGCGTTGCTTAAGGATTTTTGAAATGAAAACAAGGTGAACTACCTAAGATAAAAACACGTGTGAGCACACATAAGTGTATGTACTCTTACTGAAACCTTAACTGATTTAAAACCATTTTCTTGTTAAGACGAAGAGCTGAAGCTGGTGGCTTGATTAGATCTTTGAGTGATTGTCAGTCTCTACATTCACGTTGTCAGTGTGCGTGAGGACAGTCACTTCAGCCATGGACTTTTCATCTCCAGCAGTACCCATAACTTCACGTGCTTGTTCCCTCAGTTTTCTTGCGTACTTTGCACATGCAGTATATAGGTGGACAGAATATGCCCCAGATCTTCAGTTCTTCTCAATAGCTGGCTCAAATCTGAACTTTCTTTTAACTTGCAGTCATCTGAGCTGCATTTCTTTGCATTTACTTATCCTTAGTAGTTTGCTTGCATTACTTTCTTCTAATCATGAGTTTTTATGCTCATTTTTATTGTTTTTGTCACTACAACTGTAAAACAGTTTGGATTTGAGCCAGTAAGTCTATCCTGTCTCTGTGTGCGCTCCATCAAGGACATTTTTGGATTTTGAAGGTTGGAGGGAAGGAAGGGCAAGGTAGCTATGCCTGCTAATGCCAAGTGTAGTCATCTGCAAGGCAAGACAACCACACTCTGCAAAGAATTACTGGGGGCAAAGAACACTGAAAATATAACACACAGGCCCTGTAACGCATAGATCTACACATAGCGTAAAGATGCTGGTGTGCAACACGTCTCGTAAAGGAGGGGCGTTTTGTTCCCTGCAGGTAACTTCTCTTTACGCTGAAGCAGCTTAGGGTGTGGTGATGGCGATGGGTCTAGTTCCAGTAACTTGCTTTTAGCTGAGGTGATCAGAATCTTGGTCAGAACTGAGTCGGCTTCCAGACAGTTTGGGGAGGCTCTTGCAGTGGCTGCCTTCTGTTTTGTGAAGGTAGTTTTCCTGTGCTCTCCCTGTAGGGGTTGAAAACTTCCTGTAGGGCTTCTGAAGTTAGGTTTCTGCTCTGAACAGTCTTTCAGAGGAACCTTTGTCTTGGAGGATAAGCTGAGTTTGTCTTTATGAATTTCCTCCTTACAGAGCTAAAAATGTGTCATTACAATGATTTTTGTGAATATGGCAATTAAGCTCTTCAGTCACTTTGGGACTTTTAAACATTTTCCCTGAGCCACCTTATAGGGATGTCACCTATCGTTCTTTTGTAGGACTGAAATACAATGAAAGAGCTGTGGAAGATGGAGCACAAAAGTTCAGATCTAATAGTGTAGAGATGTGCTGGTATAGCCCTTCCAATCCTGAGTAGGTAGGTTTAGAATTAAAGATATATATGGAATATAATTATTTTCAATTATTATTAATACAGAAGAGCAGTAGGAGAGTGATGTTTAAATTCATATTTACGTATACTGCACTGCTTGAGTGTGCAAAATGAACTAGAAAGGCACAACTATTACACTTGCTTTTTATAACTTCTGTAGTTGTTGTTTGACAAGGATAATGAGCAGAAGGGAGCATTAATATCAGAGAATGTTGTATTTACAAATTTAACCTCATTTTAATGTATTTAAATGTATATAATATTGTATAATTACTGTAACAGTGGATTAACTTAAATTTGAGTATTAAAAATTATTTCTAACAGCAGGGGAGTAAAAATGCAAAAAATGTAAAACTAACATCACTTTATAAATTAAAAAACTAGCAGCATTTCTAGTCTGTTAATAGGAGTTGTGGTAACCTGATGCCAGTGAAATTGTACAACATCCTTTTTTTGAAGTTAAGGTTTGATTACAGTTTCTGTACTATTGTGCCTCAAGACCTGTTCCTTAACAAAAACGGGTGTGAAATCTTAGCTTCATGGCTATGGTTCCTGTATGGGACAAACTGAGAAGGTTTATCTTTGAAAAAAGAAAAAAGCAAAAAAAATAGGCTATTAAACTCTAAATCAGCTGCTATAATTGGGTCTTAGTAGCAGCTTACTGTTAGATTCAAGTCTTTTTCAGGACAACTGAAATGTACTAATGTTTGTATGGCTGGCTTAGTCGTTTGGTAATTGTGGGTTTGTTTACATTTTGAATAATGATATGCCAATGATATTTTAGTGAGAGGTTTTTACTTCCCCCCCAACCCCCCATAGTTTCTCACTCACTTGGGATAAAAATGCTCTATTTTTGCAGAGAAGAGATACCTTAAATGGCGTCCCCGTACTTTTGGGGTATCTTAAAAATTGAGTGATTTGACCTGTTTACTCCAATCTGTGAGACTGTTTTAGAATATAAACAAAAGAGTATGCTAGGATCCTGGGCAATGTTTGTGTGAGTCTTCCACATTTTTTTGATGTGGTCCTTCTGAAGAGACTATCATGAAGTTAACATTCAGATCACAGGAGATGAGATTTTTTTCATGAAGCAGAAATTGGCTGTGATGCAGAAACTGGACCTGAACTAAATGACTGTCAGTATAGCTGAAGCACAATAGGGAGGAAAGTTGAGATTTCTTGTTCGAAATGAACAGAGACAATAAAGTGAGAGTGATATGAAATGAAATGACAAATAAGATAATGAAATTATTCAGTCGTGTGTAGTTATACTCTGTCTTAGACTTTTCTATGTACTTCTGTAGTGAGCTCAAGTACTGATCGGAACCATCTTGGGGGATGGAGGGTAATGAACATCAGCTCTATTACAGGAAATGCCAGGAAAACTATCTTAATGAAAGTTTTCCACCCCAGTCCCATTCCAAGTTTTGCACCTCAGCAATTATAAAACCTTTAAGGCAGAGAACAGCTTAGGAAAGGTGAGGCGTAACTAGATCTTGCAGAAGCAGGTTCATGTTTGAAGAGCGAGATGTAGAATCTTCAACTTTTTTTAAAAAAAAGTAAGTTTTGAGCTTTCTGTGTAAAGGCAGGGTGTAGTTAAGTAGAACTAGGTCTGACAGCCAAAAGAATTTTTTCATTGTGTGACATGACAAGGATGTTCTTGCCGTGCTGTGACCGACTAAGTTGCAGTAATAAAATTACCACACAGTGACCAAGATACTGGACAGGCCTAGCTTGGAAGCCATGGAGTCAGAGTTGAATCTTCCCCTGTTACAGTCCTGGCTCCACCCAAGACTAAGTGGCTCTTGGCAAGTTATCTCACCTTTCTGCTTTATCTGTGAAATTAGGATAACATGTTTACATGCCGGCATTAAGAATTAATCAGGGATTGTACAATGTGTATTCAAAGCAGTGTGGAAGTGCTAAATATTAATTGGACTACTGTAATTTATAATATGCTAGCTGACATTGGCGTATAAAATAGGATCAACCTCTTTTCAAGTGCTGTAGAATTTTTAATTATTACTAATGAACTTTTGTTACTCACGGAAGCTATCACTGTGGGTCAGGGAATGCTGTCAGTATCTGTCTGTAGGAAACCTTAACAAGTAAATGACTGCTTTTTTTTGGTAGCTTGAAATTACAAAAAAAAAGTGTGTACACATACACCTACTTTAAGAGCACGGTTTAAATTAAATTTTTTATAGACAGAAATCTTAATTTTTAAATGGAAACAGGACATGACCCTAGCATTTCAAAACTCTTTTGTCTCTTTCCAGTGTATTTTAGGATGAAAATGCTTCCTGTTTTCTGACAAGCTTTGCTGAGTAGTCGTCACTGCAATATATAAAGGTTGTCACAGAGAAGAGTAGAAAATACTCTGTATATCCCCAGAGGTGGGGAAAGAAGTATTTTTAATTGAAATCTGACTTACACAGCGTTCGTATTCAGTGTGTTTTAGTGGCCTAGTCTCTGCCAAAAGTTCGATTCTAAGCTCTCGCTAAGTTTTGTTTTATGGGATTGAGAAGGAGAGACGAGCTAAGAGCAAACAAAGAGATGTCAACAGAAGGATTGCTGAGAAGGGAGCATCAGTTGAGGGAAGGCAGTCATAGCTGTTAACATTTAAAAAGCCCTCCAAGGACTAATAAATAAAGGATAGAAATGTCCTCATCCTGAAATGGCTTTTATATTTCTGAACCTGTTATAAAAGCTTTTCTTAGAACACTTCCCTTCTAAAAACAACACAGTTTCTATCATAAACAAGAGAGGCGGCACATCAATACAAAGACTATCTTCACTTACTTTTATTTCTGGCCTAGCAGAACAGGCCATTATTCAATACCACAGAAAAAAGAATTGTTGCCCCAGTTTGGCGCATGAAGAAAACAAAGAATAGAGAAATTATGTCCTTGAACCTGGCAATGTGCAGGCTTCTAGTACCATTCCGTGTACTAGGCTTTGTCGTCAATGCAAAGATTTTAAAAAATCCCCGTTTTTTAACATCACAAAAGGTACGTTAGGTCACCTTTCTCTAGGTACGGTCCTAGTGGAGAAAGGACCCAGGCGGTTTCTATATCAATGTAGCCAGTCAAGGCCAACCATATATCTCTTACTTGAAGTTGATGTAAACTAGCTACATCAAAATAAGGAACTATAGCACACTGTTTCCTCTAGGATTTTACATCCTCATTTACCACTGTACATGGTACTGTGCTAGAATATTGTACCTGAGTAAAAAATCGTCTTTATTGCAATGAAGATACAGCTTCTTATATCTCACTTCTTTTCCTTCTCTTCCTTTTGTGCTTGCTGACACATAAAAGCACCAATATAGACAAGACATTTCACAGGAAGTATCTGCCAAAATCAATTATTCTACTGGGAGTCTGAATGATGACCACGAAATCTTCAATATTCTCAAAATGAATTGTGTTTGTTTAGAGCAAAAACTCTGTAGTTGATTCCTTTGATATCTCTTCTGTTTCATCTATCTGTAGTAAAGCAAAATACTTTAAGGAAAAGGGGATCTAACATTTCCATCTGTTTTTCTTAGGGAATTTAAATTATCTGGTAATTTGGAAATGGTGTGGACAAACCACTCCTTAACGTACTTTAGTGACGAACACTCTGCTGAAAGAGACAGAGCAAAATTAACTCTGTCCTTTTTTTGAGTCATGTGGTGCTATAAAAGCCAAGTCTCTGAAGTCAATTGAAGGTTGTATACAGAATTTGTCTCTTCATATAATTATTCTTGTTCCTAACACCTTGGAATCTTTCATGGTATGAGCAAAGAAAAAGTAGAAAGAAATGCAATTGATATGGGAAAAACAGTGGCTCTGTGTGTTCTCCTTCCTAACCCTGTATGGTTGTAGTAGTTGCTCCTCCCTAGGGACTTCAGTAACGTTTGTGAAAGTGGTCAGTGGAAAGGAATAAGAAATAATAGCAAGTACCTTTATACTGCTCTTTTTCACTTGATCCAAAACGCTTTGAGAAAGATTTTAAAGGTGTGAAAAAATATGTGTGTGTGTGTGTGTGTGTTAAAACTGATATATCTGCGTAGTTCCCAAGTCAGAGTCCCTTTTGAAAAGCCATGTTTCTGCTTAACTTTCATTGTCAGTGGAGCATGTAGACTTTTCAATGCCCAAATAAACTTGGAAGACTGCTGAAGATTTTTCTTTTCTGACAGTATCTGCATCTCTGTGACAGAGCTATATCCCAATACTGTCTGCTGCTACCGCGTCAGAAAGATTTTTCCTCCTGCAAAAACATTTTTATTATTTTGTGTCCTGACAACATATATTCTAATTATGTGATCATTCATTACCCCTCTTATTTACAGGAGCCTCAAGGAAGATGAATCGAGTTCATTGTAGCCAGTTTGTGTGTATTCTGGTGACTTTTGTTACTTAAAATGCAGGCACCGTGTCTCCCTGGCAATGCTGATTTTTCACTCATTTTAGGTACTGGAAGATCTTTACTGGACAAAAGAACATACAAATACATATTTGCTTTGTCCATACTCACTGATTATTAATTGTATATCAGTCACTCCCTACTGACTTTGAGTGACTGCAATAAACAGAAAAATAAAAGGAAAATTCGTTACCCTCTTTTATCTGTTTAACGTCTTGTTTCTTACATCGGGTATTTAGAATTAATGTAGTGATCTTTTCAAGCTATACACTGTATTCATAAACTATAAGCTATCTGGCCACTTTGCCAAGAATCTACTGTACACTGCCTATACCGAAGTAGACTTTCCAATTTTAATATACATTCACTTATAATAAATGACATAAAGTTGCAGGTACAGTACTGCAGCAATTTCTATAGCATAGAAATTTGTAGCACAAGCATCAGGATATTTTTAATAGTCTGAAATAATTAATTTTAAATAAATTAACCCAGGCATAAAAGATCATGTCTTCTTAATATTGTGGTATCTGTGATACGTGTGAGACTGTCATGGAATTGTGCTGTCCTGCCTAAAGGCAGTGTCCTTTACATTAGGACAGTGGTTGTGGCCTGCAAGCACAGTATGCCAGGAAGGAAAATATGCTGTTCTACTGACTTTGTGCCACCTTCCTTGTTTTTCTGGGGGCATGACAGGTGCTTTTTTCTATTTTAAGTAATGCATTATTTCTAAATGTCACAGTTTAGGGTCAGGGCAGACCACTAGGCCTATAACAGATGCTCTCTGTTAACCCTCCTCCCTACCTGAAGGGGAAGAGAAAGGGAATAAGGGAGAGAGACTTGATGTTCCTCAGTAGGTACAAGAGCATCCATGTGATGGACTTTCACAACTAGGTTTCTCTGGCCGAGCAGCTCTATCTTGCCACAGTGTGGAAACCCAAATGGGTTTACCTCTGCGTTGCCGGTTATTCTGCTTCCACTGTTTTAACCACCCCCATAAGGCATTTGCTGCCATCCATTGAGTCAGTGTAGAGATAGAGCACTGGCCGCTTCTCTGATTCAGCAACGTCTAAGGCCAGCTGGGTGGCTTTTACCTCTGCAAACTGACTTGATTCACCTTCTCCCTCAGCTGCTTCTGCAACTGGCTTGTTGTGGGAGTTGGAACAGCAGCTCGGCTTGGTTTGAAAACTCAAGCAGCAGCAGGGCTCGTGGTGCAGGGGCTTGCAGAAATATCTACAAACCCAATATTGAACCTAACAGACATACACACACACCCCCTCGGTGGCTATGACATCTCCGTCAGCACTGATGCTGTGGAGCAGGCGCTGGGAAAGTCCCAGACTGAGCCCAGCAGCAGATGGGAACTGAGTTCAGGAGCTGGATTCTGGTACCGGATTCAGGAACACTCCGATCAGGATCACAGGCAGAATGGGCAGAGTCCTTGGATGCCAGCCATTGAAGAAACGAGGAAGAATCTCAACAAGGGCCCAGGGCAAGAGTCCCTGAGCCGAGAGCAATCGAGCAAGGGCCCACAGCAACTGAATATGATGTCTATGGGATGGAACACCCCGCTGGTCAGTTTAGGGTCACCTGTCCTGTCTGCTCCTCCCCGCAGGTGCGGTCTTTTACTTTCTGCACCCCCAGTGTGGTACACAGGGTCTAGCAGTGGCCTTGGTCTGCACACCAATCCCTGGTACTAACTCTAAGCATCAGGTGTTATCACTGCTAGAAGCAGGCACTGCCTGGGAAAACATGCTGCTAACTGCAAAGTGAAGTTAGAAGAACTTAGCTACAAAGTACAATCACTGAACAGAATGAGTTCTGTTCTCACTCAAACGAGTACGCTAAAGCATTAGGGATCTGAAGTGGGAAGGCTTAGTACAAATGCCATGTATAACGCTGTTAATTTACTAGAAGTAAGTGCTATACAAAAGACTGAAAGCTTTGTTTGAGTGAAGAGCTGAGAGAAGAATTGTAAGGCTGTATACTGTCTCTAAGCAGTTTAGCTAGTGCCTAGAGTGACATACTCATAAATGTTCCTGTATATGGCATTGTTAAACCTGGGGTCTTCAAATCATGTGTATCATAAAAAGACATAATTATGTAGATTGGAAAGGACCACCAAGGGTCATCTAGTCCTACCTTGTTCGATGCAGGTCCAATTAGAGCAGGTTGCACAGGGCCATCTCCAGTCACTCTGGAATTTCTCCAAGGATAGTGATGGCACAGTGTTTCTTGGCAACCTGGCCTAGTGTTTGACTACCCCCAAGGTAATTTTTTTTCCTTTATATTGAATTGGAATTGGAATTTCCTGTATTTCAGCTTTGTGTCCATTGCCTCTTGTCATGTCACTGCACACCTCTGTGGGGAGCCTCCTTCCATCTTCCCTGTACTCTCTTATTAGGCAGTTGCAATACGCTCTCACCTTCACCATCTCTTCCCCAGGCTGTTCAAGTCTAGCTCTCTCAACTTCTTGTATGTTGTGCTGCAGCCTTCTCGTTGTCTTGGTGTCTTTGCCGGACTAGCTCCACAGTTCCAATGTCTCTCTTGTACTGGGAAGACCAGAGCTGGAGACATTGCTCCTGATGCAGTCTCACGAGTGCCATAAAGAGGGAAATTATCAGGTCTCTCAATCTGCCGGCAATGCTCCTGTTAAAACAGCCCAGGATGCTGTTGGCTGTCTTTGCTGCCAGGGCACACTGCTGGCTCATGATCGTCTTGTTGTCCACAGGGACCTCCAGTTTTTTTCTTGCAAAAAGGCTTTCTAGCCAGTTGGCCCCTAGCCTGTACTGTTGCTTGGGATTATTCCATCTCAGATGCAGGACTCAGCGTCTTAATGTATTCAATTATAGAAGTCAATGTATTGAGTTATAATTTTGTGGAATTAATAGCTTTGAGTTTGTCATTTGGGAATAACAGTGGCATGCCTTCTGAATAACCTAAATAATGCAGAATTATACATTATAGGACTTTCGTTTTTGGATAGCCAGTTTAACAAAATCACTTAAAGCTGATGATACATCAGGTGTATCCTGGAATAAATAAATTACATAAATCGTAGTAAATTACAAAAGAAGGAATTGTGAATTGTTTCCTGAAAGCAGATAATTTTTTTTAAACCATCAGCACTTCATTTTTGTTTTGTACATTTATAAGTAAAGTAGGCTACACTAATTTGGAAGCACACCCAACGCTACTTTATGGTTATTCTGTTTATTGAATGACTGAATATTTAACTAATTAATTTAGTGCGGAACATTTCTATTACTGAAAATGTTCAAAATATACTTTATTCTGAGGCTATTGTAACACCATTTAACATGATCCAGTGCTGTCATTATGTGTGGACTGTTTTTTGTATAATGGTTGTTCATGACTACTGTGCTTTCACACCCACATAAATTCTCAAACTGAAAGCTGGCTTAGTTTTCTTAACATACGTCAATTTTTATAACAAAATATGGATTATCATTTAAGAATTTAAGAATTATATGAGCAATTAGGTGATTGATAGCAAGTGGTTTTGGTTTGGTTTTTTTTGATAGTCATAATAAAGGTAGTTTTCTTTGTGTTGTTAGCACCCCTTAGAGGTGACACAAGTCTTTACTTAGCCCTTTCTCCCACTGTTAATTCATTTGCCCTTTTTAAGAATTTTGGAATTTGTCCGAAATGAGTCTGGGAGGATGAATTCAACAGATCTCTGTCCATGGTCTGTTGCAGCTTTCTCAAAAGGGATGCACGTCCACAACGTTAGGGAAAAATCACATATTGTAAATTAAACCTCAGTGCTGAAGACTCTCATCTAGGAGGCATTATACAGGAAAACAGCATTTCTGGGGCTGCCTGTGATTTTCAGCTGATGACCCCCTTTGCTAATGAACCATGCAATCCTAATTTGGCATGGGTCAGAGGTAGGATGGTCTTCTTGCAGGTGAAATGTCATTTGCCACATTTTGCAGAGTATTAGTCCAAACCTATATTTGGTTGGCACCTGTGCTCCAAAACTGGCATCCCACCTTGTGAGAAGGCAGAGTGCCACTCTGACAGATGGGGAGGAATGCAAGCATGCCAGCAAAACAGTGTATGCATCAAGGGGTCACATTTCTCTCCAGGAATGTTGAAATACCAGTGCATGCAGAGCTTCTGTATCTGAAGCACACGTGTTTCTTGGCAATGGCCAAAGTTCCCGCTGACTATCTTGGCACAGTACATGAGGAAGGTTAGTGAATTTTCATGGCTTTCATAGGGTTTCTACTCCATGGGAGCCTACATATAACATCTGCTAAGAATGGCCCTATGAATATAAACAGAAGAGGGAATATATTTTGCAAATTATTCTTTCTTATTAATAGATTAAGAACTGTTAAAATGCTATCGTAGCTTTCATGGATAATGATTCTTTTGATTAGTTAATGGTTGGTTTATCCTGGTCTGAGAGCAATAGAACATGTGGTTGGCAATCAACCCAAAATGTGAATACAACAGTTAAAACTTCTACCCTTTCTTTTTGTACTTTATTGTATTTTAACTTAAAAGTAAATTCTGGAATCTCATCACACTTTTGTACTTCATCAAGAAATTAGTTTTTTTTCTATATTACCCCAAATGATATAATGTATTAAAATTAACTCTGGGGCACTTTTGCTGTAATGGTTTATTTCAGTGTTTTCACTTTTTTGCCTCCAGAGTTACTATAGAGCTTTTCTATTTCATCCATTACAGCATAGTGTTTTTCACATTTGAATAGCTGCATCAACATGAATCCTTTATAAGGGCCTTAAAAACAAACTTTGCCAAGTCCCAGAATACAGAAGCTAATTCACATCCCAATACTCAGCTGCCTCATGAATAAAGGAGAGTCTGTGCCTGACACTTTGAAGCTGTAGCTGTTAAACCATACAGACTATTTACCTCAATAAATCATTATAAGAAACTAAGGTACAATTATACCCACAGAGAAATAGAATTCAAAACACTGATTTATGTGGTTCAGTGCCTGTTCCCTTTTCCATCATGTTTTGAATTTTATACATGTTTGTCATCTTTGGCTGCTTCCATGTATCTTTAAACTAATGGATCTTGCTTTTTTAACATTCCTCTTTAGGTTTGTTATTTTACTTTGACATATAGACATGATTTGCACACTGTACAAAGTTTTGCATTTAAAATTAACTATCTAATTTCTTATTCTATAGACCAAAAATGGAAAATGTGGGTAATTTGTTTAAACTAACACACACCCTTTTCTACTTAATTTGTGGCCATCTAAGCTGAAATTTCACATTAGTTAAGAATTTTTTTGGTGCCTATTTGTGGGATCAGAAGAGAGACCACTAAACAAAGGAATCTGTCATTGTGCTTTGCAGCACGTGCCTGCTAATCTAGAGTGTTACCATAAAAAGAAGCCATATGAAGTTGCATTTGGAGTTAGTTCCTCAATTTCATAATCCCTTGAAGAGGCAAAATGAATTTAAAAGATAAAAATTAAATAAATTGAAAACGCTGGCTCAGAGAAAGGAGTGGCTCTGAAACCGATAAGTAATTCCATATGAAACAGTAGAAGTAAGGTAAATATATCTAGCGAGTGAAGTCTGAGAGCAGCCACAGGCTGTTAAGCCACCCAAGCCTTTAAGAGCGTGCGATATTGTCCTGTAGAGCAACAGGGTGGGGATTGATTTGAGAACCAATAAATGCTCCTTAATAAAATTTAAGAAAGTTACAAAATATTTGAAAGGAGGTTTAAAATATGTACCATAGTAAATATACTACAGTTCCAAATGCTTGATGCTTTGCTAATAACTTTCAGTGGTGATGCTTAGGTGGACCTAAGCAGTCCCGAGGGAGGGTGTATCACGCAACCCTGCCTGATCCCAATGGTTTGGATTAGAGTAGCACTTGTATGCACTATTGAGAGGGAGTTATAAATCCATCATTATTTCTAAAGTGATTTATAACATGAAAGTTTTTAAACCATGTGTAAAATTCATATATCTAGTCAATATTTCTGTTGAAGGCAGGTTTGGCCATTTCAGGCTATTTTTGCTTAACAGTGTATAATAGAAATTAGAGTGAAAAGCCTAAATATTCATTTGTAGGTTTATCTGTGTTTTCATTATCTTACACTGAATTTCATAAGATGTTCAATTTGTACAGGAATATGCATCTATACTCTGTATATTATACTTGAGTAACAGTACACAAACTTTTGTATGCGCTCAGTTATTTGCATATATCCCTGTTACACTTTGTTGTGTTTTTGCCTCTCTGAACCTACAGGCATTTTGTGAGGAAATAGTATTACACCTAAAAACTTCCATATGCAAACAATGTTATTTATCCAAAATTGAAAACTCATGTAAGATATTCCATAACCTGTTGCCCATTATTCCAGAAGTCCATAACATACTGTTTTTACATCCTGGTAGGCTTTAAAATGTTTGTCATTATATCCATGCAGTTAATAATGGATTTATGCTATTAAAGCAGAGGATTGCTTAGCAACGTTAATGATGGTGGAATTTAACAAATCCGTGGATATAGAACTCTACAATGAGCTAACGTGATTGTGCATTGTGAGACCTCTTGTATTATTTAGATATAAAGGGACAAAGTTTAGGAATCTGGGAGCAGAAAAGCAGGACAGCTGCTTATCTTTAGAAAAAAAAATATATGTGTATGTTCATTATCAAGTATATTTTAATCTTATTTCTGATAGAAACGCATCTGCAGTGTCTATGCCAGTCTGTATCTCAGAGAATGTTGGCTGATTTCAATAGAATTTGACAGTGAGGCAGTGTCTGAAGAGGTTCAAGTTTTTAAGAGCTTCAGAAAAACTAGTGACTAGCTAGGGAGAGTGATCCAAATTGTTCCTCTGTGCAGCTAAGACTGTAGTGAACACAGCATTATCTATAGCCCACCAGGCAGCTTATCGTCATTTCTGTATGAATCACGTGTTGCGTCTTGAGCAGCTCCTAGCCGAGTACCCAGCTGCGTTCCCTGGTGAAGGGCTAAGGGAAACCAGAGCTTGTGGTGTTACCCATGGTCAGGGGAAAGTGGAGGGAGAGACCACAGGACACACGTGCAGCAAAGGGCTGTTACTGTGATTGGACTCACACGAGTGCAATATCGCTCAAATCAACTGATAGACACACTATAGACATTTCCATTGCATACAGAGCCATTTGTTCATTAAAAGATTTAATATCTGTTGAAATTCCATTAAAGAAATCATCTAAATCTAAGGTAATATCTAAATTTTAGTTTTCCTCTGTTCTTAGTGCCCTGGAATGGAGATGACCGCTCTATTGTAAAAATACCAATGTCGTCAATGATTAAAGTTTTATATTAGATATTTCCATTAAGAACATTTCAAATTATTAATGTTTCACGTTGATTTTGCAGTTCAGTGCCAGTGCTACTATAGAGCAAAGAGCCATTATATTTTCTAGAAATAATTGTGCAGGTGTAACCTGAATGTGGATGCAACTATAATAGTATAAAAGGGCCATGTCTGTCTGCCCTAACAAGAGGAACTTCACACGTAGAAAGCAACTTTATGACCTCATCACAGTTACAGGGCTTGAGCTGATTAAATTAAATCAGCGTAATTAAGCATAACTTTTGTATGTAGATAAATCTTAAGCATTGCATGAACACAGACCGAGAATAAACTTGCTTAGCTTACAAAACAGACGGTTAGTTGTAGCCTATCATGCAAATAGGGAGAACAATTTGAAATGGTGCAACTCTGTATGTGTAAAGGAGGGCAAGATACGTTCCAGGAAAGCACTGTGAATGTTAATCTGAGGCACCTGAACCAGTTCGTTGAGGTTATCAAGCATAATTTTTTTGTGGCTAGTTTGCAAAAGTAGTAACAGTAAGGAAGTACAGTTTTCTGCAGGTTTTTTTCCAAGCTTTTCCGCTGCTAGCAGATGCCTTCCACTCACTGAAACTTTTAAGTTCAAAGAAAGGTTCTTTAATTTTAGCAGTGATTCTTCAGAACATCCAGGGATTACAGATGATAGATTGTGCATATAGCACAAGCAAACAAAGTATCAGTAATAACCTTCTGGCATGGTTTTATCTGGATGTACTGAATTACAAGAAAAACAGTTTTGGATTTTTTCTTAAGTCTCGTGGATCACAGATTGCATGTTTAAAAGTGAAAATGGAGTAGCCAGACAAAGGAAAAGAAACAACGTAAAAAGCCTTAAGTTTGCATGAGTTACACTATGCTGAAATCCTGACCTCAAATCAATACAAAATCCTTTATCTGACATATATTGAGGGATTATAGACTCAACATTTTAGAGGATGTGTTTGAACAGCATTGACGTCCAAACCTTCTGAAAACTCCAGGTGGATTGTGAACTGTGTACGGTTTATATCTGTAAGTATAAGCAGCTGAAGAGTTGTTTCTACAGTTTTGCAAGTATGTTACATTTATTTGTTAGGAAACAAGGACTAGGGGAGCGTTTATGTTGATTGTTTAAGACATAAGGACTCAAGAGGTCAGCATTTTCCTCGCACTTATGCTACAGACATTCTTTGTGGATGGGGTAAATCAAGTTCTCGTTCTTTATCGCTGTTTCTCTGTAGGTGCAGCCAAGACACAATACTGGCAGCACTTGGTGGGATACTATAAGATTTGGGTTTTTATTTTTGAGTGGTGCATGCAATTACTTTTAAAGGTACAATATGGCTGCTTTAGGTGTTGGGATTTTAAAGATATTGAATAATGGGCAATGCTGCTTTTCCCAGAAGGTGGTATCTTCCAGTAATCTCCCTAAGCATTTAGGGAGTCTGAAAACCACAGTGATGGCATACTGCCTCGGGAGTTGTATTTTAGATGTACCACTATAGGCTGATCTTTGCATTTGAACTCTTTAAACAAATCTGTTTTGCTGTAACGAATGTTAAATATGCTGAACACTTCAATGCAGTAGCCATTTCTGTTTTGTGAGCTATGTAACGTATTTTGGGACATTTGAAAAAGTGTTTATTTGATAAACTCTTACCATATATTATGGGATTTAAGAGAGAGAATGGATCCAAATGTGTACCAAAGGCAAAAAAAAAAAAAAAGAGAACATGAAGGAAAATTACAGTAATGAACAAGCCATTGGACTATATCTCACGTATTATAGACTCAGGGAGAAGCTATAATATTTGAATTAGGAGACACCCATTCAGGAAAGCCTTTTGGAGTCTGCAGTGTGCTGTTATAATACCTTATGAAATATTTTAAATATACATATATACATACATGTCTATAACCAGTTAAGAATGCAAACGTGTGTACTGTAATACAATTATTATTATGCAGTGGGATTACATATATTGTATGATATGTATTTCTTGTTAGGTGAATATGTAAACTAAGAATTAGAAATACCATGAGGATGTGGGATTAATGCTATTAATTTCCCTTGGCATAATTATGTGATTCCATTCTCAGATGTCAAAGAAAATTTTCAGATTATGTTTTCTTCCTTTACTCACTGGATGAAAATTTGCTACTTGAGTTTTCTTCCGTACATAGTGAGTGAAAGAAAGGTATTAGCAAGTAAGAGACAAGCTCATGTTGTCATCTTGGCAGGTGATGCTTGGGACTTCCTGCTTAGCCTATTAATGATCAGATTTTAATTTGAAGAAGTGAGTAAAAGGTCGTAAATACCTCGTTTATCTCACTGTGAAGTTTCATAAGGCCTAAGATCTGCAGAAGTCAGGCAAAGGCGTATGTATGCAGACAGGAATTCTTTTGTATTAGAAGACAGTATGAGATCTGGTGTAATTTCTGGCTCTGTCATGGTGTTCCTCTGTGACCACAAGATATTTACTTGCTTTCTCTTTGCCCCACATTCCATACATTTATTTAGGTGTTATGTTCTTTCCTCACACCTTCTGTTTCTCTTACCCGTTAAACTTCAGACTATTCAGGACATAATCTGCCTTTTACTGTGTATCTTTTGTCTATATAAGCAGTGCCTGGTAGAATTGACTGCAGTTGTGGGTTAGAGTTTCTAGTTTTCAGTCATTTTTGTAGTAGCTAAAAATGACTAAATTTATTATGTTGGGACAATAAAAATGGATTCTGAATGTTGAACTATTGAGCAACTGGACAGAGGTAATAATCTGTTAGAGGTATAACGAAATTAACATATAGGCAAGGACTATTTTCTATTTTTGATGTTTGGTTTGGTTTTTTGTAACTTTGTTCCTGAATAGCAACAAAATTAAGTTCATTTTGTTTTCAGTGAAACTAATATTCACAATATTATTGAAAGAACAATTATTTTATTTTTTTTTGTTGGTGAAATAAGGTAAGGAATTAGAAATTTAAGGTTACTAATTAGTGATTTGGAAACATGTGATAATATACTGAAGTAAATTAAAGTTGCGACATGAAAGGCGAATATTTTTATTTTTGTTTTTTTGAAATCCACTTTAATGACATCTGTTTGTGCAATAGATGCTTGGAAGCAAGGGAGAAAGTCATCGATAGTGAAATTGTTTACTTAATTTATAGACTACCTTTCCAACTTTAGTTCATAAAGTTCTGGTCAGAAAAATTACTTGAAAATGTTTTTCTTGGTAAAGACTAATATAATAAAGCACAGTGCCTACTGGAATTATGTATGTCTGTTATTTTTATATGTTATGAGTAGCAGATTGGAACCATAACTGTTTCCATTTTAAAACACAACTTTTCGACATGTAAATAGGCAACTACTGTATTTTTTAAACTATTTTAAAATTGTTAGACACCGAAAGACAGTGTGTAACTGTGTGTAATTTAATTAAGAATTCCCAACTTCAAATGTTCAAACTTATAATTCCTGAGAAACGTGCAGAGCATACGTATACTTGAAAGTACTTTCAATAGTCATGCAGGAAAAGATATTTATGCCTAGTACAGGGCAGCGTGCATGAAAAGTGAACCTTCAGTGTCAAGCAGTTGTAAATTTACACACTGCCTATAAGCAGACTCCTTCATATTCTTGCGTTGTAATCAAGTGGTTTGTAATCCTAGTGACTGTTCTAGATGGAGGAATTTATTTGGGTATCTTTTTGTTGTGTTGGGACTTGACCTTTTCTATGTCTTTTCATAGGAGAGCTAAGATTGTGAGTTGAACATGACTTCAGTCTGTTAAAAAAAAAAGAAAAGCAACTTTGCTTTCTAGTGTCTTGGCATGTTAATCATCTACTTTGTGGTTGGTATAAGGCAATTATGCTTTATTCATTTACAAACCTTAAATTCGCTATTTATTTTTTTTATTCATTGCCATTTTTTGGTGTCGAAACATCTAATCAGGGAAGGACGTATTTGTTAGAGTATTACAGGAGGTGAGTGACAATCCAGCAAATTTTAAAAGATCGCTGATTAAGCATGAATTCTCCCAGTGACCAACATCTAATAAAGAAGACTTCTGATATCATACTGATTAAAAAGACTTCCAGTTAAAATCCGGGCACTCTGCTCTGTGGTGAGGGACTTACACAAGAGCTACAGTTTCTAGGTTAAAGTGCTGCAGATAGGAAAGACCTTCTCTGGTCCTTATATTCTTATTTATATGTTTTACTATCTTTCTGCTGTTCAGATGAAACTGTGATGGGTTTCTTTTTTCATTCTGTTTGTTTGTTCGTGGGTTGTTTTTTTTTTTCTTCATAAAAATAAAAAGACTGTCTTGTCTCTGTGATAAATTCCCTAAGGAACTATATTCAGATGTTGAATCTAATTAAGTCTAGCTACTAAGTGTGATTGAATCCTTGAACTTTGCTCCTACAGGCAGTTTGAGTTCTACTGACCTGATCTGCTTGACTCATGAGAACTCAGTTTTGAGGATTGCTACCAAATCTGCGTGAACAGAGGAGAGCAGAAAGACATGGAATTTACAGGTGTTTTTACTATTGTATCATCAAAGCCCATGCTTCACTTACCTAGCCTCAGAGATGCCATCCTATTCTTCCCCTTGCCATAGATCTTCCATCTCCAGGATGCTTTCTGCTTGCCCAAGAAGGCAGAAATTATACCATAGCAATGCTATGCATTGCATAAATATTGCATAAATGCGATCGCAACAGATCGAAGTATGCATCCAAATTGGATTAACTCAACTGAACTGTGCTTTTATTACCTCAACCAGGGCAGGCTAGTAATCCAAAGTCCAGAAATCTAATTCCTTACCTTCCCTCTCCTCAATATCTGTACATAGGGCCTGGGAATCATCACACATGAGACTTCTACTTCTGAGAAACTTTTATTTCTAGAAAACTGTCATCCAATAATTCTCCAAATCTGAAATTTGAAATCATGTGAATTCTACTTTCTTTTGTCTTCTTTGAATTACCTTGACAGCTATTTTCCAACATTTTCCTGTTGAAGTATCCTTTATGCTCTTTCCTTGGTGGTCTCCACTGCTATCCTCCAGAAGCAGGCATTTTTATCCCATCATGTGTTTAAATGTTTGTGTTAACCTTTAACATATCTTGACCATTCTACTTAACTTTTGGAAATCTTTTCATGTCTTCATATAATTTACACTAATTTTGCAAGTTGTCAACAGAGGCCCCTAGAAACATTGGTAGTGCAGTACAGGAAGATACTACAACAGTGGGAGCACAAATATATCTGTAAGTACTGGTTTATGCTAGTTAGACTCAAAGACCTCTCTGCTCATTGGTGTATATTTGCAGGAACAGAAGTTTCACAGCCCACTTATCACTTTGTTGTCTGTTAGAATTCTTCATTTTGGGCCTTCTTGGCAAGTGAGGTGGCTGATATAAAACTTTCTGAACTTAGATGTTCTCCCCTAAATCAGTGACAGTTTTTATTTTCCTTCCTACTAGTACAGGCTGTGGATGGGAAATCTAAACCTGCTAACTATTATCTATTTATTTATGTACTTAGCATACATAAACTAATCAAATAGCTCAGTGGTCTGAGTCAGTCTCCATGTAGCTGGCATCCTGATCTAATCAAAGGTAGTTGCAAATGGCCTATTCTCTTTTGGGAATTAACACGCTAATCCTTCAGTTTTTGTCTGCAATTTCCAAAATTTAGAAAAAAATCTTTTACAGAGACCTTTTCTTTCCTTAATATTGTTACTGTAGTCAACATGTTAATCTTTGTGTCTTTTATTTATAATGTGACTGTAATATTAGAAATATTTTTCCTAGTTGATTTTATTTCTCCTTGAATAAAGACTTTCTTTTAAATTCTGTTTTCCAGCACTTCATGTTTACATAGTTGCCCTTATGAACTTAAGGTAGGGTAAATCTGTTTGTTCTAAATACTTATATATCCTCAAATAACAAAGTATTCATGTATTTGTGGATTTGGGATTGAAGAATTTAGATACTTGCATAGAGAAAAGAGGTCCGATCTTCCATGGTATTAATTTTCCGAATGCTTGCTCCTTGTTTTCTCGGTTTCAGTCTTTACCAATCCTTCTCAAGCTATCTCTTATCTTACCTTTTCATCTCAGCCGTGATGATTGCATTGAAAAAAAATAAATAAATGTAGAATTATGTGTTTTATAATGATGATGATGATGATGATGATGATATGGAGTCCTGTAAACTATGAGTAATACTTTCTGAAGCCACTGCTGGTGTCTCCCTGTCAGCCTAAAACTACACAATGAAGGCTTAGAAAGTAAAAATTTACTCAAAAGTGTGGTCTGTATAGCTCCAGTTCTCCAGTCCGAAATAATCTGTCCTTGCATGTTACATTCTTCAGAAACTCTGCTAGATAGCTTTAAGATCATGGGTTTTTTCCTCGCTTCTTGCCTTGTTCAGTGTATAAGTAAGCATCCTGATTTTACTTCTTCGTCATCTTGGTAATTTCAGCTCTGCATACTTACTCATTCTATCATAGTGTTTTCAAAGAAAGTGCAGAGGTTTTAGGGGAAGCTTGTAAGTGGCTGTCTCTGGCTCTGGGTCCATCACAGCTGGAGTTGATCTAAGTTTGGGCTGTCTTGTCCTCTCCTCTATTGCCTCTGGCTCTGTGTTTCCACCTTCTGTGCTGTGCTGGCACTAGCTCTTGTCTGATCATTCTGTGAATTGCTCTTTGGAGCATATCTGGCTGAAAAGTTTATTTGTTTGGTTGTTCCTTTTTTTTGTACTTCTGTGGGGTTAGCTTCCAGACAAGTCACCTCCCTGAGCTGGCTCCCGCACACTTATGTGGGTGTTAGTGCTGATGCAAGGGAAAGAATAGAAATGCTTAGTTGGTACAGAAAAGATGGGAGGCGGGGCTCTGCCAACTGGAATCTGTATTGGTTTGAAGTGCCATGAGATCTCACCGGAAGGCTGTGGTTCCACTCTTTCTTTAAGCTGGTATGATCTCCACACCAGCGCCCACTCACTCACTGCTGTCCACTCTTGTGCCAGCACTAGTTCCAAATCACAACAGACCCCCTCTTTCTGCTCCCTAAATCCAGAGCAGTTTCTTCAACTGCTTGAATATGTAGCCACTTCACGTTACTGCCGGCAGTGAGGATGGAGAAAGAAAAGTAAATTCTGTGATGCCAGCCACGAAACCATGTAAAGTAACCATGGAATTGCAGCTCCTGAAGTATATACGTTACGTTTTACGAATGAAGCCGATCTGTTTGGCCTTGATACAACTTTTAAGCAGATTGTTCTTGAATGAAAGATTATTTTCTCCCACTTCTTCCTCCAACACACAATTTCCATTGTAAGTCTTTTTGCAGACACTTGTAAGTCTATGTCAATATGAAGCCCAGAGCTGGCATCTTTCATATTCCAGGAGTTTATAATATGTTCTTATACGTATATATATGTATTCCAATTTGTACTTACGCAGAAAATTAAGAAAACAATAGGGTTATTAAAAACAGGTTTTTAACAGATTTTTATTGAAAAATAATTTTATGTGCTTCCATGGATCTTGCAACTAAACTCATAAAGGAGGGATAGGTGGATCCACATATGGTGTGAAAACTATTCCTTTAGCATTTCACATAGACAATGGTCTGCCCAGACAGTCCCGTTGTTAAGTGACACAAAGCAGGAGAGTGATAAAAGGTAAATGGTACGACTAGGCAAGAGTTGCAATAGTTGTGCAAGATGGAATTCATCTCACTTGCTTTAGTCGCTAAAAGATAAGTGTCTACCCTAAATTAATTGTTTCTAGGTCCTTTTTAAGTTGAAAGAGAGGGAGAAATTCTTTCAGTAGCCAGTGTGTGTCTTCTACTTCAATTATTCATACGCAAAACAGGGCAATATTGAAACATGCTATAGAGATACCTCTCTATATCTATTGTGTATGGATTTGATTATAAAGAAATTCTACACGATTAGCTTATACTAGACAGCTACTTTTAATTTCCTGAACTTACATGAGATACAATTGTGCCTCAGTGTTAGTTTTGTCGTATGCACAAATTTTTATCCCGTTTAAGTGTGGAAAACCTATATATGACTGGCAGCTTTTTTGTATTAACAAACTTCAAGTATTTCATCAAGTTATCAGTTACTCTTTACACAGGCAGAACTGCATTTTAAAGAAATTCTGAATTTGTAAAAAGTGTAGTTATTTGACCCATAAAGAAATTTTAAGCAAACATTTGAGCAAGCGTATAATTTTTGAATTTTTCATTAAAAAATATAAAATAATATAATGCTGGAAAGTTGATTATATTTCGGTAATAGCTTGCTTGTCGAACATAGAACTGTTTATTTTGTCCAGTGAGTATGTTCATGAAACCTTACTTAGTAAATTTTTTAAGTAAAATTGCAAGTAGCACAAAGCTCTAGTTGGCTCATAATAGGACACCCTCTGCATAAGTGTACTAAAAAAAAAATAAATTAATCCAGATCTTAAGGAGTAGTATCTCTGCATCTAAAGGGCAAGAGTCTAAATCTCAATGTAAGTATAAAAGCTGGAAAAGATTGAACATATGTTATTTCCCACCAGCACAATATTAAATGCAATTATTTTCTTTCTGCTAAAATCTTGAATATATCGTGCAACACAACCTCAAAGAGTCTCCTGCTGCTGTTGATTATAGTGAATCCCACTTCCTGCCACCCAGTAAGTCTTTGCAATTTTCTCTTTTTCGCCACCCTGTGGAGATAAATAATGTATACTGATGTGAAAATATCAACAGTAAAATCCCTTCATATTCTCCACAAAATAAAGCTTCTCTCTAAATAAAAGAAATCCTTTTATCTTTCATTAATTTTTTGAGCAAAAAGAAACAAGTTGCTCATGTAAGGGATTTGAAAATTTTGAATCTCACTCTTAGAAAGCAAGTATATCAAGTACTGCATAGGAGAGAGTTGGGTTTTTTAGAATTGAAAAAGGTTTTGGTATGATGTACTACAATTAAAGCACAGCTTTTAGTCTTTTCCTGTCAGTCTTTTCATTAAGTGGGCCTTAACAAATCCTTGTTTCACCTCCTTTGACCCAGAACCGTAGCAAGTATGGCAGAGTATTTTGTATTATTTTTTTTAGGAATTGCTACCTATACTGAGTACAATGACTACAGTGGATATTTTAGAAAAAGATTCATTATGTGTGGCTACAATAGGTGTGTGTATTCACATCTAATACATTGCTAATTCTGCACTCAAGTTTCCCCACTTTTGTACATTAAAAACAGTAGCGTGACAAATTAACTTTGCATCTCTGAGTTCTAGAGAGCTCAAGGAAAGCAAAGGCAGAAGCTATGACCTCTTGAATACTGCTTTATAATCCAGGTTTAGGTTTCAATGCTTAAGTGGAAAATTACCTTACTAAAGAATTTATTACTTGCTGATCGTAACAGCTGGGGATTTGGGGGGGTGTATGACCATATTGATTTTAAAGTGCTCTCCTTTTTCTCAGTGTATTTTTCCTTTTAATTGCAACTTCCATGAGCATGGCCTCTTTTTCTGAACACTGTGAACATTTCCTAAGTTATTTTATTAAAAAAAACCCAAACTATAATGTTCACCTTGGGCAGACCTTTCTGTTGCACAGATTAGAAAGCTAATTTGAAGACATGTTCAAAACAGAAAAGAAGAAAATTTTAAAAAGAAAACCCCACAGAACAGAAACCTTAGTCACAGGCATTTCAGGTGGTAGTCTCCGAGAGCTAACCGTTCGATGTTATTAAAATGCCATGAAATTAAAAGAACATCAGAATACTGAGACAGAAGCAAATTGCGTCCCCTCCTCTGTGGTTGTGGCAGACCAGCATTCGAGGGGTCAGCCAGGAGTGTAATTTCTGCAGGAGGAGGAGGTGGGAGAAGGGAGGAGATCTTTTGTGTCTCTGGGTGGAGGAACGTGGTACTATAGGAAAAACAGGCAGTTGTGAGCTGCGTTGTATTTGCTGTTTTGGTACTTGGCATTAATGGGATACCAGTGCAGGGTATTGCAGACTCAGGGAGAAGTTGTTTCCTTCTTTTGTCCCTGTCTGCTCCACTAATAACAGCTGCTGGGAAGGTATTTTCCCCATAATGTTTTTTGAAAGGTATACAAAATATTTTCAATTATGCCTTGCTGTTAGATTTCTATGTAAATAATTTGTGTTAGGGTAAAAATCCATCCAAATTAGGAAGACTGTTTGCTTCTTTCTGCCCCAATTCTATAAACATTTATATGCATGTTTAGTTTTAATCGTGTGAGTGGTATCCATTTGGGTGAAGTTAAGTATGACTGTAGCTGCAAGTTGGAAACTTGACCTACTTTGCAGATCATTATATATGTACCATATTTTTTAGTCCAAGACAGTAGACAGTAGATGGGAAGTCTTTGTTGCAGAAGAATCCATTGAAGAAATGAAATCTGGCCGACTAATACAAATTAAATATTTTTTATACTCTGGTGCAATATATTTGTTCACATCTGAATAAGTAGTAGGAATAGCGTAAGCATTAACAGAGATTAGAATTTATTCAGTGTCTGAGGAAAAAAACATAACCGGCTTGGATGGTGGCAACACACAGGTGATTTATGAGTATCTTTTATGATTAGAACTGAAGTTTTTGGAATTATTTGACCTATCACAAAGAGGGTTTTGTTCATTTTGAGAATGTAGATATGATAAGATAGCAAAATGATTTAATGTTAAGTTGTCTGTGCATCCTCTTACTTGTACCAGAACATTATAATAGCAATACTTTTTAAATCCTCCTATTGAATGTGATGTACAACTTTAAGAATGTGGAGCCTGAACCTCATTACTAACTTGAATGAGTATTTTTACACATTATCTATTCCATTAACTTAGTTCCTGATACTGCAGAAGTTTATATGCCTAAAATTATACAGAGTGAATAATTCTATTAGAGTAAATTGGGCTACTACAAATGTGGGAAGTAAAACGTGCGTATGAGTCTATGCAGGGCTGGGACTTTCATGGTAATCTTGTTACGCATAAATATAATTGATATGGGAGGAGTCTTTAATGAATTAAGTTTCCCAACACATAGAGAAATAGGATGAGAAGATGGCAAGTCCAAAAAGGGTAGGCCCCGACTTTTCAGAGACGTAGGCCTACATTTGGACGCATCCGATATAACCGTATATGGATCTGTCTAAGTGGGGCTGGAGGAAGGCATTCTTAGAATTTTTTTCTACTCAAGGGACTTGGTGTAAGTGGCTTGCTCAAAAACACTCCATAGGTTTGTAGCACAGCTAGGAATAGAACCCACATCTCCTGACTCACAGTTATAGACCAGACTTCTGAAATTTGTGTGAAAAGTTAATTTGTCGTGTTTCTGCACAAGAGGGAATTTATTAATATTGTTGTTGCCTTCCAGTGTTTCTTAATTTTCTTGATATGATACCATTCAATAGAGGTGAAGAGCTGAATGTGGACTTACCCTGTGTAGATGCAGAGCATCTGGTTTATACAAATGGTTTCCCACCAAAAAGGAAAAATTGGAACTGTAGATTTTAATGCACAGATCTTGTGCTATGCAATGTTAAGAAGTCCTTGTTGTTATGAATGTGCATTATGAGTATATTGTACACAGTCCTGGTATGCAAATGTGTAGCATTCAGAGAAGTGAAATAATTCTGTGTTATTATTATCTTTGTAAATTGCATCTTAAGAGTTCGTTGAGGACTTTATGATGGCAGTTTTCTATAGTCACAGCCATACAGCACAAAGTGTTTCTTTCATTATTAACAATAACTGAGCCAATGAAAATGCTTTTAAATATACACCAGACAAATAGTTATCCAGCTCTTCCTTCTTACCATCCACAAACCATCTTTTAGTATCTTATAAACAAGCATGTAAAATAGCTTTGTAAACATCTGCTTTTCATTGTTAATTGTCAGGGAAAACTAGAGATTTAAATGCTTCTTTTGTAGCATTCCTTAATCCTATCAGAAAGGACAGCTCTAGATGCTGCTTTTTCACTGCAGACAGCTTCTCTAGGCTGTGGATTTTCCTTTTTTCCTTTTTTTAAAAAATATTGATAGATTTTATTTACTTACAACCAACTTGTTTCATGTCTCAGTTTGAAAGGTCTTGCATATTCTAGTTTGTGTGGCAACTCAGTAAATTTAAAGAAAATATACTATGTAGTTATTGATTACTGTAGCAAATGTGTTTAAATTCTACGTTTTTTTCTCATTAGGATCTGCTCTATTTTCTGTCATGTATAAACTATCAGATTAGGTATTCTATCATACGTATGCAATGAGAAAACAAGAGTACATGATCATACTGTCCTATAACAGCAAAAATAAATAAATTATATACTGCTACAATACAATTACTGTTTTTTAAAAAACACTGTCGTTACTTTGGTTAGCTCTTCTGTTCAAGTCATTAATGACAGTTGAGTGTATCTGGCAATGATTTACTTAAGGTAGCATTCATAACACACAGTAGCTGCATTATACAGGAAAAATAAATCTATTCATGTTGCATTTCCTAACTTTAAAGCTTTTTTTAATCTTGTGTTATGGTCCTGCATTTGTAACATTTGATTTTTCAGCTTCTTGTATACACAGAAGGAACATTCACGATTTAAAACTATTTCATGTTTTATATTTCTTCAGGAGGAATAAATATTTTTTCTTACATGTTTTTCTAAATCTGCTTCATTGGGAAAAGATTTTTTCAGTTAGCATTTGAATGTTTCTGTAGCTTTCGTCCTTTAATTTCAGTGTTTGTGAAGTCAAAGTCTGCTTAACTAGTTTCTCCAGCTTGGTTATAGTTTTTAAATAATTTAGAATTCTCCTGGTTTTGTTAATTAAATAATTGAAGGGTACTATTACCTATTCATATTTTTTTATGCTTTTCAATATTTACTTCTAGAACTTCTTAACAGAATTGTTACACGGGCCACCACATCACTAAATGTAAAATAAATTGAAATGACATATTGTTATGGTTTCTATGACAACCATATCATGATGCCGATGCTCTCAAAAATTTATAAACTACAATTTCAACTACGCTAATATCAATCAGTAGAGTTAACATTTATTTACTTCATATTGTTGTTAGAATTAAGCTTTCAATACTTCATTTACAAAAAAAAAACCCAACAAACCACAAAAAAAAAAACCAACAACCAGAAAAATGTGTGTATTAGTGTCGTTCATTTGTTTGATGTTGGCTTTCTTGTAAAGGAGTTCTGATTTTTATGAGAACATTTAAAAAATCTAACTCTGCTATGTAATGTTGGTGAAGAGCTTATTTACTCAAAACACAGAAAATGTGTATCATCGGTCGCAAATTTTTAAATCTGACATTCCAAAGTAATTCTTACAGTTTAATCCACTACAACTGAATTACAAATAATCTTGTTTTGCTAGTGGAATATTTAAAGCGGGTTTATTCCTATTTGTATTGTCCTGGATGCTAAACCTCAAATGCTTGTGACGTGAGAGTATTGATTCACTGGCATGATTTACATAAATAGTGTCACAAGCATAAGTGTCTGCATGGCCAGGAACAGAATTATAACCCCCCCTAAAAATATCTACTTATATTACTGCCTTATTTTATTGTAAGCGTTAAAAAGCTTTGCCTGGTAACTTGACTTTTTTTTTTTCTTCCATATTAAATACATAACTGTAACATAATCACATTATCCCATCAATCTGCAGGCTTTTAGAAGTTATAGCTGATTTTAACAGTTTGACAGGGAACTCTATTACTCAAGCAACACTCACATTGAAATCAATGAGTGTTTTACTTGAGTAAAAAATTTAGAACTGATGTAAGATGCCTTATTCAAGTTACATCATAATTATATAGATTGCAATGACTTAAAAAATAGCGAGTTTTGCTCTCAAAGCATAGTGATTTTAGTTGGTCTAACTTACATTTATTAAAAAAGTATGGCTTATATTCAAAATGTTTGAGTCTCATGTATAAGACTTATTGATCAATGATTCAAATAGGAAATAAAAGTCATTTGTTTTAGGAATATTCCAAAGCAGTCAAATCACATTTACTTTACTTCAGTCTTAAATTTGATATTATGTTGGAAAAACGTTTCATGTAATTGAATGTTCAAACAGGTTGCGATCATGTCACGTTTTAGTTTTTAACCATCTGAATACTTTCAACTTTCTTCCCAATATTCCCAGTTTAGTAAGCTATATTTAAACATGTTTTGAAAGATTTATACAGTGATTTTCTTCCTAGTCAACCTTGTTGCAAGAAGTTACTACTGTGTATTTTGGTTAGAAAATGTAAAGTGTTCTAAGAGGTGATCAAAGGAAGGAGACAGTCATACCACCTGCTCAATATGCTACGATATTTATAAGCTTCAGGCAAAATGAGGCTGTCCAAAACAACTTTGTACCCCAAAATGTCTTTGTAGACATTTTCACCTTTTGTCTTGGTATATCCTAAAGTACTTATCCTTTCCAGCATTATCATTTTGATCCTCATAAAAGAAGCATGCACTTTACATGCACAGGACTTGAGCTTCTGGATGAAACAATTGGCAGTGACACAAGCCAACAAGATTAGGCCATTCACAGGAACATCTTAAAGCCAATGCAGTTTAGAAGCGCACAGCAGTAGTAATATAAAATATAAAATCACGGGCCTGTCTTGAGGATTCCTTTCATTTCTGTTCATGTGGCATATATACGTGCCTTAGTGGCAATGCATTTATTTGCAATGTGGGCCAGTTCTCAGGTCAAGGACAGCTTTGTGTATTTATTCTAGCCTTCAGGTTTTGTTTGGGGTTTTTTTTTGGTTTTTTTTTTTTTTTTGTTGTTTGTTTTTTTTTACATAGTCTCTTGTTCTTAGCACAATAGTTAGGTCAGGAACTTTAAAAATTGTACTGTGTTGTTGGGATTTTTTTGGGGGGAGGGGTATGAAACAAAAATAAACTGATGGAATAAATATAGTGTTATAATACGAAGCCTATACATACTCCATTGAATTCCACCGTGTGCTGTCAGAATGGACTTTGCCAGTGAAAAGAAGAAAGGTTTTTCTGTGATTGAAGTTCTAGGGAAAAATATTAGGCAACCTTCATGTTGATATACCTGACCTACAATTTACTCTGGGCTGTAATATAAAATCAGACTACTGCTGGCTGTAAGGGAGTCTTCTAGCATGTGTCCCCTTGCGGCTCCTCAAACGTGCCTGTGCGTATAGATATGCCAGTATATCTTCCTGTCCTTCCTCATTCACAAGACAAGCTCAGCTATTCCCAGCTGAAGTTGGGAATATCTGTGTTAATATGTGAGGCCCCACAGGGGCTCAGGGAAGAGATGCTTTAGTATGACTGTAATAATTACTGTAAGCGTCTCTTGCTTGGATTTGGGTTGCTTCTGAAAAAAAAGAAAAAGAGTACATTTAAAATCATTGTTAATCTTGAAGTGTTTTTTAATATGTTAGTGTTTATATTCGTCCTATTATACAGACATGGGAGTAGAAAAATTATTCGGGTGACAAGTAGGCAAATCCAGGTGAAATATCCAGAGTAGGAGGAGCAGATGCATCTCAGTGGAAATGTTTGCACCTTCCACAGTCACACTATTGTTTTTAAGTTTTTTTTTTTACTCTATACCTGCAAAGTATCAGGTATCAGTCTCTGTGTAATTTCTTATCATGGCTGAATGCAATTGTCTTTTTTTGGTGCTTGTCATTAGTGTTCTCGTGATTCCTTTGCAGAGCTTACTCTGGCAGTGCAAGTTGTAGCCAAGAGTTTTGTGAGTTCAATTTTGCTGGTGCAGTTAGTGCCATGACGCCCTGCCGTGGTGAATGCTTTCTAGTGGCTGGGAGACAGCATCAAGCTGCTAAAAGTCCCAGGAGAAAACACTATCCTGGTTTAAGGCTTTTCGTGAGAGTAGGGCTAAGAACTGCAATGTATTGTGATGCATTATGCCTCTGTATTACAGGATCTGTCTCCTAAAACTGATCTGTTCCTACAGCTTTCTTGCACCTGGAGTGTGCCTAAGAAACTTGCTGCGCTGAGTCTTTTCTCCACAACTTTCAGCATTGTGACCCCAGGTACTGCTCATGGGGCATAAAAGCTTAGGTTGTTTCATTTTTCTTTTTTTTTTTCCATTCCCCTTCGACTGAAAAAAAAATGAATTGCCTGTATGTTATGAACTGTAAACCCAGCGTCTGACTTGAAGTCACCTGAAAGACTTGAGAAGCAAAATCCCTCAGGAAAGCCTGAGCAGTGCGACCGGCCTGATTTTGGCTGGGGAAGGAGGCAAAAAGATGGGCAGAGGAGCCTGTCAGAAATGTTCCCTGACGCACGCTGTGAGAGGCAACTGCCTTCGAGCAGGGAGGTCGGAGGCGTTTGGCAGAGCGGTGCCGCCGAGGGGAGAGAGGCCGAGGTGAGCTCTCCTCACCTCTCCGGGGGGAACCGAGTAGGGTGCGATCGGCACTGGCGAGAAAGGCAAAGGGAGAGGCGCTTGGGGCAGATGGTTAAGGAAAACACTGGGATTTTGCTTTGTGTACTCTCATCTCCCTAAATCCGCTTTAAATCCTACCCTTCTTCCTCTCGCTCACGAGAGCGAGCCAGAGTGAGCGTGTGCCCGCCGCGGAGGAGCTGCGGTCGGAACCACCAAGCCCGCCGCCGAGCCCCCGACAGCCGAGTCTTCTACGACTTCAGCGCTGCCGCTATCGCTGCTTGTTTTGCTTCGCGAAGTGCTAATCCGAGAGCGACTTGGCAGGCGGTTGGTCTCGCCGCTTTATTTGCACTCGCCTCACGGTGGCGTTTTAAGCACATAAACAAAGCCTAAGTGAGCGGAGAGGCGAGCGTGTTTTCTAGTTTACCTTTATTAGAATAACAGTTCCGCTAATGTTTTGGATAAATCAAAACTGTCTATTAAAGCGGTTCAAGTACAGGAGATGCGCGATGCTCTACGTCAGTAGAAGGTGTTTTAATCTTCCCGGTCGGCATAAAGCCCGTCTGAATGAGAGCTAGAGCCTGTGTCAGCCGAACGGCACGGTTTCACCTGGGTTTCCCCCCCACCCCCTTGTCACTCTCCTCCCCTAGCCCCCCAGGAGAAGTTTACAAAAGAATGTGATGGAAAGTGTAAAGCAGCAAATGCTGACGTTAAACTCCAGCTTGATTTGAGTATCACGATCTGAGTATAACGGCCCTGAGCCGCCGCTCTCATTAATACAGAAGCATGCCCCTGGGACCTGAGTTACCCGGAGAGGATAAACACAATATAGAGTCATCTTACCTCCGAGCCGAGAGAGCAACGTTAAAGGTAGGAGAGGGAAAAGTGTGGCTCTCCTCCATCCTACCCCGGACGGTCTGTCGCGGGGCTCTGGCAGCGCTGCCGCCGCCTGGCCAGCTGGGCTCCGCTCCCCAGCGTGCTCCCCCCGCCCCCCAGCAGGCAGTCCCCTAACTCAGCCCAGCACAAATCCAGAAGTCAGGGGCAGCGTTTCGAGTCAATCCGTGCTGGTGCAAATCCCCCATGGCTTCTCTCCGCCAGAGAGTGGAACGCAACTGCCGGTTACCCTGAGTTTTTATCGGGCTTTATTGGCAATCGAGGAGCAGGTAAGGCGGCTGCTGGCTGCCAGCGGTTCCCGTTGCACTTGCAGAAAGCAGGAGAAGCTCGTGGAAGTACGAGTGTGGTCTGCTCTTCATTAGGGAGGGGGGAACGGACCCTGGAGGTGATGCAGCGAAACACTTCTACTTCCTTGCATTGTTACAGAAAATCCTTTTATAGCATTCACTTCAAGCATTCTCAAATCCAACCGGAATAAGTTCTGATCCTCCCCTTTAGTTTACATTGAGGTTGTCAAAGGATTAAATAAATGAAACTTTATTTGACTGTGGAGTTTATAGACCCTGAGATCCCTGCGCGCTCTGGCCTTATTCTAATTCTATAGCGGTAATTACCCCTTCGTTTCTTTAAGTGCAATAGATTTATTGCCTTAGAGACTATGCACAGTTTGATTGAATTATTCATTTTTTTTTTCTTTGGTGTAGACTGCATCTGGGGACTGATGTGACGTGTAGATTTTTTTTTTTTTTTTTCAGGAACAAAGGGAATGTGGAAATGAAAGAGAGAGGGAGAGAGAGGCTGGCAGATGTGATGAGATGCGGTGAAGGTGTATCCAGCTTGGCACTCCCACTCCTCTCTTCTCCTCTCATTGCAGCCCTGGGTGACTCTCAGGCTAACACAAACAGCTTTTCTTCCGCAGCCTGCCCTCTGTCACTGTAAGTACAACAGCCTTCTCTTATCAGCATGCAAATTCCAGCCACTCACTACCTTAGCCTGGTGTTTGCACTTTAGATTTACAGAGGAGACCTTTAAAATGAACTTTCTGGGACAGGAAGGGGGTTTCATGTCGAACTTGCTTTTATTTTATTTGTAAAAGTTTATGTGGTTTTTCTAGNGGAGTGGGGAGATTGTTGCTGCGGCTCTTTTGCTTCACTATCAAGATGATGCACAGTTTCAAATGAAATTAAAATCTCCTTGATCCTCTTTCCGTCAGGACAATGCATTGTGTTAGTAGATGACGCTATAAGGAATTCAGAGTTTTGGTTTTCAGTCAGATCTTTATAGCTTTAGGCGTTATAAAATGCTAACGTCCCCTAAATTTTGAGGAGATCGCCAGAGGTTCTTTTTTTTCTGGGGGAACTGATGGGTTTGTTCATGAAGAAACTTGCAGTAATGTGCTTCTATCCAGTCTAACAAAACTTTCTCCCAATGAATGATCAGGTTTGAACTTCTTTTCCTTTAGCTTTCTCTCAGATGCTGTTGATTATTTTGCAAAAGTTTCTCTGAACATCTTTAACAAACCTATAAAATGTCTTCAATTGTCGGAGAGCGTTAGCAGAGGGAAATTGTAAATATGTCTGTTAATTGCCTGGCATTAATTAGAGAAAGAGGGGAGTTTAGAATTGGATGAATGGCTTTTAAGGTGGAATTTCTTGCCCTTTGAATCAAAACTTCTGAGACTGTTCCAGCAACTCTACAGAAGTTGAAGGTTTGCTCATTATGCTCAAGGTGCTGTATGGAAAACATAACACACTAACAGGTTGCTTTGCTGGTTGAATATTGCTTTACTTTAACGTATTTAATGAGAGAGATGGCACAAAATGCAATGACAGCTGTGAACAGGTAAGTGCCCCGACGTGAACTGTGCGCCTCCGATCCCTTCCCTCTGCGAGGACCCGCAGCAGGTCAGCATCCCTCCTCAACAGCTGCCTGCTCTTCCTGCTCTGCATGGCTTTAGCTTTAAAGAAGCAAAAGCAAGGGAAGTACTTTAAAACGCGCTCTCTAAACTGTGGTAACACTAAAAGTAAAAGCGTTTTCTTGTTTCTCGACACGTGTGTATGGATCTACACGGCGATTGTTCATTTATGCAAACAAAGAGGGAAGCACGGGTATTCCCGGGCAACGCACATACACGCACGTTTGCATACAGTGCCCAAGGAGTTTTCTTTTCCTAGCGCGGAGAAGTCGCAGCTCCCTGGCACGGCGTGTCACGTCTGTAACTTAATTGATCACACAGGGAAGCAACAAGCTGTAGAGTATTACTCGCCCTCCGCCTGGTAGCGGGGACGCATCTCTGTAGTGTCCTGTCCCAGACGGCTATCATTCTCGGCACAGGATTTTCGGGAGTGCAGAGAGATGCTCGCCCGATTTGGAGCTAGGTGGGCGATTAGACTTATCTGATGCCTTAATTATTTCTTGTCCCATTAGCGCCTCTTACTCAATCCGGAGGATGCTATGTTTGAGGACTGGCTTGTGGTTTTTTTTTTCTGTTTGATTCTTGAATGAAAAAAACCCCAAAACTTACAGTAAGAAATCGATGGGGTTGCAAACTCGGGCAGGATAGTTCGTCCTTCTATTCTGATTATATCTCTTTTCTTACAGAGCTGACTTTTTTTTTTTTTTTTTTTTTTAATAGAGGCTTACTTGAAACTAATATTTATGNCCCCACACACCAAAACTACTAGTTATGCAAAAAGTCAAGATATCTCTTTTACTGACAGCGGGTTTAAATGTGTTGCGAGGGAAGTGTTAGTGACCGGTCACGGAAATTCTTATAATTAAGGATTTAAAACGACATAGCCATATCTGGAAAGGTATCTATTTCCTCTTATTAAATCCATACGCCGGATAACTGCAGCAAGATGGATACTTTGAATTAGCTCTACACAGGTGAATACAAACTCATCATTTACAATCTTACAATTTACCCCGTCTCCGAATTTCATTTTTTACTATCTTTTATTAAAATTGGAAGAATGCACGGAAATCAGCTATTATGCCCTCAACCATCTAGTTTGATGATAAAGCGTTACTAGATAATTTAAAAGTTCTCTTTCAAGGTGTTTGCTGCCTGCCGAATAGGGTTTGATTGCTCCTTTTACTGTAGTGGAATTGCAAAAACTACCGTGTAAAATAGGTCCGCTGTTCCAAAAGATTCTGACTTAAAACTAATTTTCCCTGGACTCGACTCGAGAGGGACGATAGTACCTCGGATAGCAAGGTGGAGGATGCAATACGCATGACTCCCGTAGTGTGTTGAGTTTTACAGCTTGTTAACAAAATGAAATAGAGCCAGATCAGACCAGTCCTGTGCCATCATGTTAATGGCCAATTTTCACCACGTCCTGATGAAGCTAGGTTCATTCGCAGTGGAGCTGAGTATGCTTCTGGGTCTAAACTATTCCGCAAATTTCTGTTTGAGAGAGGAGGAAAGCGAAATCAGGCTTTCTTCTCGTCTTTTTGGCCTCTATAAGTTATGAAGCTATTTTAAAATGTAAAAGTTTCTCCATTTCTAACTGTTTCAGTCGCCTTCTGGAAAATGGGGAGAAAGTGCCAAAAATACAGAGAGGAATCAACAATTTCCCTCTCTCTCATTCTGTGGGCTTGGGGTTGCTTTCCGCACTCCCATCTTAACAACAGTTTAGCCTAGGTGTGAATAATATCAAAAGAGGGAGACGTTAGCTTTGCAGCGCTGTTTGCCCACCTGATCTGCGGGCCCCTGACAGTTTGAAAGACTCTTTTATATTTACCTTTGGCGTATGAAAATACAGCAGAGAGACTTTCTTGGGTTTACAGTACTCCGTGCCACTGGCTGATTTTCTCCTCAGCTCCTCATAGTTTTCCTTTCTTTCCCCCAGATTCCCCCCGCCATTAGCGCTTTCAAGGGAGCGTGAGTTCCTAAATTGGTATTGAAGCTGATATTCAAGTCCGTATCTGTTGCCTGTTGGTAGGCAGAGAGAAAGAATATTCCGCTGCTGAAATCTCTCGTCGTCGCCACGAGATTCCCAGCTTCATCTCGAGTCCATCCTAAATCAGTTTTTTTTCTCCGGTCATACCTGTCTTTCCCTTTTAAGTGTACTCACATTTTACCTGTCTGTTGAACGCATCACTAAATAGTTTGTGGACTCTGAGTGCCTTCTTCTTCCTCCTCTCCCTTTCCTCTCCCTTGTGACCCTTTAGCTGGACTCTCATCTCTAGTGTAATTTATACTTTACATTTCATCTGTTTTTCACCCCTACTGGGCTGTGGGATCGGGCTCCTCAGAGCCCCATTTATCAACTGTCAGTAAGCGCTTGCTGAGTGCTTTCCTTCTCGCCCTCGCTTACCCACCCGTCCTCTCCGTGTCCTGCAGATCGTCTCTCTTCCGCTATTTTTTTTTTTTTTATTTTAAATTTGCAGCAGGAGCCCGGTAGGACTGTTTCGGCGTGTGCCTCCCCAGGCGCTCCCCGGGA